>BLBF01000053.1:5170549-5183711 GCA_015471245.1 Laticauda colubrina
TGTGTGTGTGTGTGTGTGTGTGTGTGTGTGTGTGTGTGTGTGTGTGTTTTTAGGCTTTTGCGGGTACTTACATGTGTGCTGTTTAGCTTCCTTCGGGTATTATCCCACGTCATTGTAGTTCTGTTAAAGTTGTAGCAACGTTTCAGCAGAATCTCATCTGCCATCCTCAGGCTTCTGTATAGACTTAGTTCCTGGTTTCAAATTTGAGGCTGGTCCATTCTGATTGGCTGGGAGCCTGGATCTGTGTTCATTGGACTTGGAGTTTGATTGATTGGTGTTTCTGGTTTCTTCTGTCTGTTTTGTAGCTTTGATTGGCTGGCAACACTCTGTTCTTGTGTTGGAGGCTTTCAGTGCAGCTTGGCTCCGTGTGAAGGGACGGCTGCTCTTCATTAGCAAGCTGCTATTCATTAGCAAGCTGCTCTTCATTAGCAAGCTGGGTTTCACCTGGGTGCCTGTTGGGGGGGTGTTTGAGTTGGAGCTATCAGAGGGAGTCTGTTTGTGCCCAGGTGTTTGCCTGATGATGGCAGATGGCTGATGATGGCAGATGGGATTCTGCTGAAACGTTGCTACAACTTTAACAGCACTACAATGACGTGGGATAATGCCCGAAGGAAGCTAAACAGCACATATATATATATATATATATATATATATATATATATATAACTAATTTCTAGTTTTCTAAAGCTTAGACAAAAATAACCTACATTTTTAAGGCCACAGTAGTCCATATACATTATAGGGAAATGCAGTTCCATTGAGAACTACATGTTAAGTGCAGTTGGTCAGCCAGTTATGAATCCATCCAGTGGTGTTTCTATCTAACCCACATTTTTCTACCTTATCAAGTAGTAGGTTGTGGTCTACTTTATCGAATACCTTACTGAAGTCCAAGTAAATTATACCACAATGTTCATCTGGTCCACCAATTTTGTTACTTTGTCAGTGCAATAAGATTTGTCTGGCTTGATTTGTTTTTGGTAACCAATGTTGGCATTTGGTTATTACTTTGCTTCTAGGTTATTCACTGATTCATTGCTTGATTGAGTAAAATTTAGGGCTAAATGAAGAAGCTATCTACTGACTATTTAGGATATACTGTATTTGTACCTAAATATATAACTCTAAAGTGCTTACATGGATCTATTCCTAATCCACAGCTTACAGGTAGGTTTAAGAACCACAAAGAACACATTTTTCCAGGGTGGCTACATGCTCATTTTAAAGTATACTACGATCCTGCCTTTGTGTTGATGACCCATTTCTTTATAGGCAGCTGGGAAATAACTCTGTTTCCAAGCTACCTTCTTCATTCATTCTTCCCATTCTTTGCTGTTCCATTGTAATGTTTCATTGTGCTGCCTCATTTGGAGCCTAGTACAGCTCACTGTAGTCCCAATGCTTTTGCTGATCTTAAATAGACATTATGTATTTGCCAACAGGATAGCCCAGGCATACAAAGGAGTTTAAGAGCCATCTGCCTCTGTCTTTCACACACACTCTGTGCTTGTGTTCTGTGTGAGTGGGTGCATGAGTGTGCATGAACATCCATATAGAAAAGGAATTGCTAATTAGAGCAAAAGAAAGAGACAGCAGAGAACAGGAAGAGGGGATTTGGGAGTAATTCTGTCTCTGCAAATCAATCAACCCCTTAAAGCAGGAAAGAGAATAATGGGGAGCAAGCTTTTCCCAAAGAAATGAGAGTAGGTTATTTTGACAAAACAAGTGGCAAAGGTCTTTCCAATATGAAAAACTACTCTCAAGGAGGAAAATAATCATCCTAAAAAGAAGGCATGGGTTTTGGGTTTTGGTTTTAAAAGAAAATACAAAAGGGAGCTTTTCTTACAAACTCCTACTGTTAAACTCACTCAATAGGTCCATTATGCAACTGACTGAAAAGTGTATCACTTTGACGCATATTTGTGTGTCCATATTACTGTATGTGTGTGTGTGGATACTTTTCCAATCCCACTGAGTTCCTACTCCACTCCACCTGTGAAAATACTTCATAGAAGATAAAATGCTGAAGATCCAATGAGAACGTCAGAACTGTTACAGATTCTAAAAGATCAAATATGTTCAGTTATTTTCAAACTCTTCCTTCCTCCTCTACAGTTCCTGTAAGTTTGCCATTATTTCATAGCCTTTCATTATCATAGGCCTGTGTGCCTTCTGTAAACTATATGATTTACTAGAGATATTTTTTTCAGATTGTGCACACTCACAAAACACCATGAAAATAACTTATATTGATGTCAGTCGAATTTGTTTCTCATTCGATAGACATTGAGATGAATGTAGATTTGATGTTCAGACATGTTAACTGTATTTAAAAGGGGAATAAAAGAAAACACTTGATACATTTTATTTCCAATGTTATTTCATAAAGATTATCTCCCTGTTGGTTTTTTGTTTTTGTTTTCTATTTCTTCCAGTATAACCATTGCTTTTTCTTATGTTGTCATTCCCATTTTTTCCCGATACAATTCTAGAAAGGAAGGGATGTCCTGATTATTTGTATCTTTTTTGGGGGGGGAGAGGGGCATTGGTCTGTGTGTGTAGGCAAGCATGGATTTAAGTACCATCTCACTGATATTGTTTAAATCTCCATATAACTGATTTGCTGATTTCTGCCACTGGGTGGAACAGTCATGCCTCTTTCAGATTGTTTGTCAAGTTTTAGTTAGATTTAGAGAGTAAATGATTTTGAAACGTTAAAACTTCAGAAAAGAAAAAGAAACCCTCACATGTAATTATTTTATAAAAATGTTTCCTTAATGAACACAGCCATTAATACAGGTAATAATTTAATGAGGAAAATGATCAGGAAAACCTAGTTACCATTTTCATTAATAAAAATCAAATTTTAACAGGGAGCTTAATTGGACATTATTACATCAAATGTTTCATGAGTGATTTGAAGTCACCTTCCATCCCATCTCATCTCATCTCTGTAAGAGTGCAGAATATACCTTGAAATATTTAGGTCCTGGGATTGCTGCCTGCATTATAAGAGAATTGTAGAGAAACAATGTTTTTCCTATTACTTTACTCTAAGAGCACAAGAAAGTCAAGAGTTAGGACTAAACATTTATTATATTTTTATCCTATCACATGAAAATAAATAGTGAGACAATTGCCAGGCTTTTACATTTTAAAATACAATCTTTTTGGAGAACTATTCTATATTTTCTTGCCACCAGAAAATCACTGAAGCACTGTGGTTTCAACAGAGAATACCAATATTGTTGTGTATCACAGTGGAAAAGCTTATTTTGAAATGTAGCATCTCAGTCCCAAAATAAATAAAAACAAATGTCACTCATGAGATATCAAGTTTTTAGGGATTTATTTTCCCTTTGACATGAAAAAGAGAATTGAGATCCTGATATTGGTTCACTTATTTTTCTGATACCAGAGAAATCTGCTACTGCTAACTATCTTCTCAGTTGAACATTGAGAGTATTAAAAATCTAGTTATGTAATCAACAAATATGATGTTGTTAAGTTGGTATGCTTGTGCTATGATCTAGCATGGTAAAATCCAATGTAGAAGAAGAATAAAATGTTTATGTATTTCTAAAAGGGTGTCTTACTGATTTGGTTTTTCTTGAAAGCAAACCATGTTTGAGAAACCAATGCATGCTTATTTTCATTTCAAATATAAGAGTCAAGTTTTATCCCAGAATGCATTCTGTGCTGATCAGATATGTCACAGAAGAATACATTCTAGGAATAGGCTTTCTTCACTTGCTTAACTCATATTACCTTAATCTAGAAAACAGCATACATTAAATTTGTTGGTGTCTTACATCAAGTCCTTGTAATTTCCTTGCATCTCTGCTTATTAACTTCTTTCTCTAACCCACTTTTTCTGGTATTGCAAAGTAGGTTATCATTGTGGATCATGATTTATCATATGTTAACTCAATAGTTGCCAAGGTTATGGATCCTCAGAAAATTGTCCTTAGAATAGGATGGAATACAACTTCCATTCTCTGCATCCATGATGTAGTGATGGGAATTGTAATTCTTTTGAAGGCATCCCTCCATCATCTATCTAACTATCCTCCCTCCCTCCCTCCCCTCTCTCTCATATCATTTTTGAACTGCCTATGTCACTCACAATGGGATTCTGGACAGTGTACAATAATTATATTAAAACACAGAAACAATATATAAAAATTATCAGTTTACATTAAATATTTATGCTCTTCTTTCTGCATAAATATAATTGTTTATGTTATGTCAATACACCTTTGTCCATATCCTCATTAATCTGATACTGTAAGACTGTATTATTCATAACAATGGAAGTTGAGTGCTTAGTGTTCTATATTAACATACTTGAAATACCCTCTTCTGATTGGCCCGCAAATACTGCTTGGTGATTAGTTCAGAAACGCTACCTTGATTGGTTTGCATTGCCGCTTTGTGATTGGCCTGCCGGATCGGCGGGAGATTTAAATAGCTGTCATTGGCCACCAGCTACGAGTAGCCGCTATAAAAGAGGCTGCTGTGGCAGCGGACAACGGGCCGCAGTTCACAGTGCTGTCGTTTGAAAAATTCCTCGCCGAACTGGGCATACAACATGCCCTATCAGCACCCACTCACCCGGCTACCAACAGACGGGCGGAACGTATGGTTCGGTATACCAAAGAGGCTTTAGATAAAATAAACACGGATGAAATTCAAGACAAAATCAATAAAATGCTAACCATACAACATATAACACTGAACACGTTGACTAAAAAGAGCCCAGCAGAACTCCTGATGGGCAGGAAACTACGCTCACACCTGGACAGATTACACCCAACATACAACCCCGAAAAGCCACCAGACTCCTCCAGTAAATACCGCACATTTACAACAGGGGATCTGGTATACGCCAAAAACCTTACGGGAGACCCACTTTGGATACCAGCTAGAATAACTCAAATAACGGGACCCCTGTCATACCGATTAGAAACGGACAACGGGAGGAGCTGGAAGAGACACATAGATCAACTAAGGTCTAGAACAATGGAAAGAAACACTGACAACACCAGGAACACAGAACAAACACACACACACAAAGACCACACCAAAAAGACTATAACAAAACCAGAGAGGGGGGAGATCACCCAAACATAAATCAAAGGGGAGGAGAAAACCCTCCAATAACACAACAAACAAACCAACAACAAACACCACCGGCAGGCCAATCAAGAGACCAAAACTCCTCACTGGCAGGAGACTTTGGTAGAAGGGAACTGGCAGCGGAAAACCAACACGAGGCCACTCCTGGAAGAGGCAGCCGAGACGACTCAACCAGCCCAGATAGACCAGGTGGGAGTGGCACAGCTGACTCAACCAGCCCGTGTAGACTGGGTGGGAGCGGCAGGGCTGACTCACCCTTCCAGGAGGTTCCACCAAGAAGGACAGGAGAGACATCAATCCCATCTGAACCAGCTGAAGACAACAACGCAACTGAGCAGTGCAGGTCAAGTGGACACCATCAAAAGCCTGCCTACTTACGGGACTACGTAATGTAGGTCAGGCTAAACCAAGAGGGGAGGGGTGTTCTATATTAATATCCTTGAAATGCCCTCTTCTGATTGGCCTGCAAATACTGCTTGGTGATTGGTTGAGAAACACTACCTTGATTGGTTCGCATTGCCGCTTTGTGATTGGCCTGCCGGATTGGCAGGAGAATTAAAGAGCTGTAATTGGCAGACAGCCGCAAGCTGCGAGCAGCTGCTATAAAAGAGGCTGCCATGGCTCTGCGGTTAGAACAGACTTTAAATAAAGAGATGAAAGTCACACTGGTCTCGAGTCTCTTTCCCGCCATCTAACACTTAGTGTCCAGTATAGTTAATATTTGCTGTTAGTCTTCCTATTATCACATTCTAGGAATACACTGAAAAAAAATACTTCTGAAGTCAAGGTCAAATCTGTGTCAAGATTAAGACATGTGTGTATGTGTGCATGTACATGTGTACATACCTGTCAGGTAGTTAACTCTTAGCAGTTTTTAAGCTGAAGGTGAAAACAGAAAGAAGCAATGTATGCTTTTATTCAAAGCCTAAAAAGGATTCTATAAAGCAACCAGTCATACAGAAAGTACCTGTATGCATAGAAAAGATGCTCTAATATTGCTTCCTTTGATCATACACATGACCACCACTTCACAAATAAAATCAACAGTCCAGCTTTGCACCGCAAAATACTCTCAAATGTGTTATGTTGCTTTTGCAAAATTTAATTTGTCACTGCAAGTCAAAAGAATGAGCTGAAAGGTTGACTTTGCTGTCCCTTTCATTGCTCTTTTAGATGGAGCAGAATACTGTGGGGACTTTTCTCTTGTTTTAATGAGAACGTTTGAATGTCATATTGATTTTTAACTTTAAAGAAGCTTCTATTGATCCCCCTGCCCCCTGCCTTTATTTAGTGCAATAAAGATGTTTCAGAACTGTTTACTTTGTTCCATTGAGTCACGGTTAGATATAAAAAAATTTGGAAGGTGGGAGTGAATGGTTTAAGTGGTATTGGAAGTCTAATACTTTTTGAATTGGGATTTGCTTCATGCAAGAAACAAAACAAAAACAAAATAGTGTTAGAAATTTTTATGCCAACATTAGCTTATCTTTGATCAGGGTAACAAGGAAAAAAAAGGAATCGGATAACCCTGAAGTTGAAATCCACTGTCGACTATGGAGACTAATTGTATGACTTTGGGCCAATCACTCTTTTCTCAGTTCAGCTCTTTTCCCAGGTTTCTTGTTTTGGGGAAAACCTGAAGGATGGAATGTTGTAATATCATAGTGAGCTTTGAAGGAAAGATGGGATTATCAATTAAATTAAAATAAATCTTAAGGCATTGTTTCCATTTCCAGTTTGTTTCCATTCATATTTTGGAATGGGGCCTGAAACCTTTTTTTTTTCTAGAAATGATGAAAATAATATGGCAACATGAAAGTCTTAGTTATAGTTCTTAATAAGTTATAGGTAAAGCCTTCTTTGAGTTGGGTTTGATTCCTAGTTACTTCATGGAAATGTTCATGCACAGCAGTGCAGTAGTGGTGTTGAACTATTTTCTTTCATTTTTTTTATTACTTCACAGTCTAATATATCGCCCTAGGATTTTTTTTCCAGTCTCCGATCCATGTGCTAACCAGATCTGATGCTACTTTTGGAAATTTGACCAATCACGTCTTAATAAATAACTTGACTGAAACTATAACATGAAAACCCAATAATGAAAATTATCAATAAATATATAATTTTAGACTTCTAGACTTTTCAGCATGGAAAAACAATTGATTTTCTGACAAAATAGAAGATAAAAGCATTTTATTTATTTTTTTTAAAAAAGAGCTAAGGGGACAAAATGCTAAATTTCACATCGATTCATGATGAAGCCTAAAGGAAGCTGCTTTCTTTCTTTGAAGTATGTTCATTTTTGTCTTATTCCAAGTACAAACTTAAACAAGTTCTATTAATTCTTTTACATATGTTTCTAGGCAAATAGGCATACCTTTGTAGGCATCTGGAATAATTCCTGTATGCATATTCACTTACAAATATGTGGCATTTATGCATTAGTAAGAGAGAATGAATCAGCAGCTTCAGCTACAGAGCAAAGGTATCAGAGGTGGTATTCAACAGGTTCTGACCAGTTCTGAAGAACTGGTAGCATAAATTTTGAATAGTTCAGAGACCCGACAAATACAACCTTTGACTGGACCCACCCCAGGCCTGCCAACCCCTGATAAAGGAAAATCTGGAGACCCATGAAAAAAAATCTGGAGATTCTATAAAAAATAGTGAGATTCTATTTTTTTCCCGATCAAGATTAAACAAACCCCTTTTCCATTGAGGAAAGTCATTAACAGTTTATTTAAATGTTTTATTTGTGTTCCCTGTTGTAAGAAGATGCAGCTTTCTTTGATGATTCTAATAGTTCATCACTAGGACAAAACTTATAGCAAGGTGTCATTTCTTCTGGATAAGCCAACTTCATGGCCAAAATGTTAGACAAGGTGCCATCAAGGCCTAAACAGGAACGACTGTCAGTTTTGTTCTTCCGAACAATGTTGAAAAGGCGCTCTTCCTCTGCATTACTGTGTGGGATCACAAGTACTGCTTTCTGCAATTCTGGTCAGGTGCTGGAATCTCTTTGCTGAGGAACCAGGCTGTTTCATGTGTGCAATGTACCATCAAAGAATGTCAACACGATAATAAAATACCTCAGTACCACCTTCCATTGCATCAACCACTTTTGCTGCCAGCCAAGCATCCCCACCAATGTCACAATTAGTAAGTGATCGGTAGTCACAAAATTCTTCAGAAAGAGCATCTACTGGAATTTCATGAAATATTGCATCATACCTGTCATAGAAGTACTCCACATTTTGCCATTCTGCTTCAAGGCGCTGGGGTATGTTTATCCAAACTGTGTTTTGAATCAACTCTTCCCTCAATGGAAATTTTCCAAGAATATATGCAAGCGAACTTTTAAAATAGAAATGGGCAGAGTAGAAGAATTTGTTGTACTTTGTTTCTGTTATGTTACCTTCATTTAAGAGCTTGTTGAGAGTGGCTTTTGTAGTTCCACCAAGATAAATGTTCTCATGTTCAATAAATTCCTCATCATTAAGATCTACATCTGTAGGTTTAGCACTCACAAGGACTTCAGGCTTCACAATGCGGTTTGCAATCTTTTTGGCCAGGGTCAACATAGAGGTTTGCAGAACATGGACTGTTGGCTCACTTCTCTGCAGTTGTTTGTTGAACTGTGTGAACAGCTGAATTGATGCATTATGGAACAGAAGGACTGGTTCCAGGAGAGGATTCGAAAATGCATCCTTAAGTCGGTGAAACCTTGCATCTGAAAAACCTTCACTCAGAAAGTAAGACTTCAGACTTGGAAACTTCTTAAGTGCTCTTTCAATACAGCGTTCCAAAGAAAGCCAACGGCAGGTGACATGCTTTAACACTTGCTGATACTCTTGGTCACAAAATTCAAAGTACTCTGCAAGCTTTCCTTTGCGTTTGGAACTCTTATCAAACCAATAATACAGGTCAATAAGCACATCCTCAACATTAACATCAATAATCTCTGTGAAAGAATCATTTGCTGCAGTTGCAGCAAGATGAGCCAAATGACATGGACATCCAGAAATAAAAATGCTTTGGTTTTTGTCTTACAGCGTGATGCAATCGAATTGTTGCGTCCAATCATAGCATTGGTATTGTCCACACTTAGGCTAATAGCATTCAGCCACGGCATTCCATCTTTTGTGAATTTTTGATCCCTAACATCAAAAATGGTTGCAGCTTTTCCTCCATCAACCCCACTGGTAACACACATATCATAAAAATGACTTGTGACCATTTTTGATCGATTTATATCAAATATACGGATAGTTACAGGGTTCATCTTGTTTAATCCCATGTCATTTGAGCCATCTATACCCAGACTGAAGGGATGGCTTTTGCAATGATCCACTAAATAATTGTGGCAGTGGGGACCCAGGGCAACGTTTAATATTGCTGAAGTTTTTGTGCGTCCTGAGGCATAGGCTGCTGCAATCTTGCTATCAGGAAATATTTCCTTGAACAAAGGGCCCAAATGATCCGCTGTTGCAATTGGCAGGTTGTATTGTACTAAGAAGTTAGTTATCATAACCTCAGCTTTAATAACATTGCTTCCAGAATTCCCAGGTTTTGAAAGAAATCTTCATATAGAATGACTCTTTTTCTCATCTTCAACTCTTCTCCTATGTGTATCTCGTTCACAATGCACTTTGACATCACGAAGTCCTTGATGGTATACAGAAGAAGCTATATCAGTCATTGTCAACTGCTTTTACAGGGTAATCTTTGGCCCAAGAGGGGTTGTACTTTACCCGATATTTCGCTGCTCTGTCATATTTTCGGCCAATCTTTTCAGCTGGTTCTTCCCGGTCCATTTCAGTGTCAGAATTCAAATCTTCTATTGAAAAATCGCCTCTTTTCGCCATGTTTAGACTCCTGGGAAACTAGCCTCGCAGGACCTACTCCCCTTTCAAAAAGATTACCGTATATACTCGCATATAAGCCAAGCCCCAAATTTGAAAAAAAAAAAAAAAAGCATTTTAAATTTGTCGTGAGATTGAGGAGCCTTGTCATGAGACCATGAGAAATGATAAAAAATCGTGAAACTCACAGCAGAACCGTGAGAGTTGGCAGGGCTGCCACCCCCATCTATTCTCTGGCTCCTGAGTCCCAGCTGAACAGCTGGATCTTTTTTGTTTGTTCTTCACAGAAGAAGGGAGCTGGAAAACAGGTTAGTGGGGTGGGGAGGGAATGAGCATTTTGCAGCAACCTTCCCCCAGGAGTGGAGAGGGGATGAAGATTTTACAGTATCTTTCCCCTGCCATGCCTACCAAGCCATACCTACAGAACCAGTAGTAATTTTTTTTTAATCCTACCACTGAAAGGTATAGCCACTTATTTTTACTTCATAAGAAATGAAATACAAGAATTAATGCATTCAATTAATTATAAAAATTAGATATAAACATTTTAAATAAATACAGATGAGGTTGTGAAGTAACCCAAACTCTTTAGTAGAATCCTTCCCAAGCTTGGGGCCTCCAGACTTCAGTTCCCAGAATGCTCCTTAGTGATTATGCTTATTTGGTAATCATGGCAGTTAAAGTTCATGTCTTGGGGATCGGGGAAGCATATTTGGAAAATACTAGTCATATAAGACCCTGCATTGTTACTACAGTAGTTAACTAGTCTTTCAGTGTTGGAAATGCTTGCTTTTGCAAAGTCTACATTGGAGGTTGGGAAAAATGGGCAGGAGGTTCCAGGAAAACCTCTTTTCTATTAAGAATTATATTTAAATTTTTTAGCGATCACGGCCCAACAAATTACACTTATAGAATTCTATATTTCAAATGAAGATTTTTACAGTCTTACCTGCTTCCTTCCTGCACATAGTTTTTTTCTACGCTTTTACTTGGACTCTTTCTAGAACAAGGAGGAAATGGCAAGAAGGAAGTGTAGCATCTTTGTCAAGCTGACTGCTGATTTCTGACCTTCTCTCAAAGACTACACTCCTTCCTATTAGCCAGTTGGCTTAACAGATCCCTCTTTTGAATCCTGCTTGCTCCTGCTGAACACTTAATGTTTCCATTCTTTTATATGTGTACATGTGCAAGTTGTTTTAATTAGACATGAAGCTTCTTGGTGGCTCCTAAAGGAAATAACTTAGAGACCATTGCGTTATCCCAAGTCCATCTGGGGAACTCACCCTGCAATAGACTAACAAAGGTTCTGGATTTGACGAAGTGAAATCCTAGTCCCAATTCCTATACTAGTCTGGAACTTTCACGGGTTTATTTTTAATCTCCTTTTTAGCATCATATCTGTCCCTGCACTGCTATTGTCATGTTTTATTTTGTCTCTGTGTTTGAATTTTCAATCCATTCACTCATGATGGGATTGAATTTTTTTTACTGCTGGTTCTGTGGACATGGGTTATTTGATTGGCGTGGCTTGGTGGTCATGTGACTGGGCCATACTTGGTGGTCATGTGACTGGGTGAGTGTGGCCAACTCAACGTCATTCACATCAAGGGGTGCCTCGCTTGGTCCCTCCCCTCCCAGCCATTCCTTGTCACACCCAGCCTCAATGTATTTATAGTTCTGCAAAAATGTTGTTCACCATTCTTTGACTTTATTATCTACATATTATAGATGTATTTTCATGGAGCACTGAAAGGAGGAAATGGCTCACACGCTTTGCCCAAGAGTGTGATAGGCAACAGGCTTTTAAAGAGCTGCCAGAAAGAGGGGGGGGCAATGTATTTTCCAAAGCACCAGAAGGCAAACAAGAAGCAATGGATGGAAACTGAACAAAGAGAGAAGCAAACTAAGATGAAGGAGAAATTTTCTGACATTGAGAACAATTAACCAATAGAATTGCTTGCCACCAGAAGTTCTGGGTGCTCCAACACTGGAGATTTTTAAGAAAAGACTGGACAGCCATTTCTCTGAAATGGTATAGGGTTCCCCCCAAGGTCCCTTCTAAGTGTTATTCTGTTATTCTGACACCTTTCCCAGGACCTCTACTCAGAGTTTGGCATTCTCAGTTTTCCTGCCTGAGCAGGGGGTTGGACTAGAAGATCTCTAAAGTCCCTTTCAACTCTGTTAAACACACATGTATTTATGCTCTGGACTATAGACATTGAATGTATGTAAACCCTAAAAATATGTGGTAATCCTGGGCAAAATATGTGATAGTCGTGGGCAAAAAAAAATAAAAACATTTTTTTACTCTAGGTAAAATCACTCTAGGTATAGAGGCAGTGTAAAATATTAATATATGATAAATAATGGAACAATTAAAAATAATAGCAGAGTTTTCTCTCTCCCACCCTTCCTTCTTCTTTCTTTTTCTTTCTTCCTCTTTCTTTTTCTTTCTTTCTCTTTCTTTCTTTGTCTCCCCCTTCCCCCCCCTCTCACACACACATCTGGTTGGAGGGTGGTGGAGGCACTGGAAACAGCTGGGATCCCACTCTCCCAGTCAGAGCATTCCGTTGCCAGTAGCTTCTCCTGGAGGACGAAATGTTTCATGTTTCCTCCCTTCATAAAAAGCTCCTTTAGCCACAGCAGGACCCCACAGCCCAGATTGAGAGGAGAACCATCTAATTGTCTGAAGCCCCACCGACTTGTAGAAACTGGCACAGGAAACCGAGAAAGTCAGTAACCTCCAAGGAGTTAAAACCTCATGCATGCCCATTGCAGCAGATGCCAGAAGGACTGCGCAAACGGCCCCAGACAGTGTCCAGCAATCCGAACTCGGGGTGCTGAGGCTATGTGCACTTTTCCTTGGGTGTGGCCCTCGTTGGCAAGATAGAAGTGGGCTGGGAGAATGGGAAGGATAGTCTCTAGGTGACTTACTTGGTGCCCCAGTTCTTTCCATCTCCGGGACAAGCACCAAAGATATGGGATGGGGACAGGAAGAAAATTGGACAATGCCCAGAAAAGCAAGCAGAAGGACCCATCACCATTTGATTAAGGACAGTCATTTTGCACCACTACGGTGCGATCCAGTCTACAACAGAGATACAAGTCATGTCTCAGCACTTAGTTCAGTGGTCAGTCTCCCCCCTGACCCTCCCTGAGAC
>BLBF01000053.1:5183721-5205812 GCA_015471245.1 Laticauda colubrina
CACACACACACACACACACACACACACACACACACACACCTGATCTGACTGGGACAAAATGATTAGATGAGCTCTAGAGCACTGGGTGGCACGAAAAGGCAGAAAACAGGCAGTGGGAGTGGCAATGGGGGGGTGACAGATACTGGAGCATGCTGTGGTCATGCCTTTCTTCCTTTTGCCACTGGGAGAAGGAGGACATGGGCAACAGAGGCCAGAGCATGCTACAGCCACACCTTTCTTCCTTCCACCCTCAGGAAGAGGAGGACATGGGCGCCGGAAACCAGAGCATGCATTTCTACCTTTCACCCTGGGAAAGGCGATGGCAGTATTCCAGGAGGACGGGATAAGCAGAAGTACTGGGGTTGCTGCACATGGGCAACTCTGCTGCCCCTCTCAGCCTCAGCGCAGTAGAGATGCCCCCCAAGGGCCGGCCACCTGCCCACCCACTGGCCATGCCAGGCCAGAAGCAGCACATCCCCTGGGAGAAAGAAGAAAACAAGTGACGCTACTGCTCTAGGAGCCCTGTCCTGGTTTTGCTGCAAATTGCTCACAACATGTGCAGCTCGGGACATCCACCCTCCCAGTCCCGCCAGGTGAGCCCAGGGATGGGGGAGAACAGCTAGCTATGCCACAGCCAGTGCTCCTGCCTGGGATCAGGCCACACTGGCAATGAAACTAGTCAAGCAAGCCCAGGAATGGTGGGGGGCAATGGCAGTATATTTTTTTTGAAGCCCACCAATGTTTCAAAGGCATATGGGATTAAGCACTGTCCAGAGATGAGAGCACTAAAAGGTAAGAAATATGTTTACAGACATTATAGCTTGACAATTTGAAATAATTAACTTCTTGGTGTTTTGTTTTTGGCTTTTAATTATTATAGAAGTTTAAATTGATGTTCTGGTTTCATTTATACCTGGGGTCAAAACATCACCATTTCTAGCTGTGCTAAAGCAACAACATGAATAGAAGTGAACCTGTTCCTCATAATGGGCTTTGCCACTGGGGATAAAAACTCTAGGCAGTTGGGCTAAGACATTCAGATTTTGATGCAGTCACAGGCTATGATTTGACGACAAGCTAATGTTCTAATTGTATTATTTCCATTGTACCAATTTTGATTATGGGGAGAAAACCCACAGATCTTTTGTACAGTTTGAAAGTGCTGCCTAGTATCTGTTTGCATGAGAAATGGTTCTGAAGGATACATTGTGGAGCAATTGGTAAATTCTACTTTAAAACACATTATAGGATTCATTTTGCTTTTACCAAACAGTGTTTGAGTATTAAAGCAAAGCAGTTTGTGATGGTGGGTGATTTGGCATTTGTTCTTGTTCCTTGTCTTTAATTGGTCTTTAATTCTATATCTTAGAGAACCCCACTATGGGTTAATTGGTCTGTCATGTTCCACAATTTCCTCTATATGCTCTTATGTTGACTGTCTACTTATAATAATGAAAAGCTTTCAAATTAGTTTATATGATTGATAACTGTATGACTTACCATTCTTACTGAGGTGGAGACATTTCTATTCAATTAATCAATGACTTTCCACATGTCACTGGTCTACAATTCTTAGTATACCACAATATGATGACTATAGGACTGAAAAAAACTCAGTAACATTTGCAGGGCCAAAGATTTCTTATTTCTTAGATATGACCCTAACTTGTAGAAATTAAATTACAGGAAGGAGAGAAATGACAGTAATTGCACTTGGGAGAGAGAGTTCACTTGCTGATCACACAGAAAACCTAGAGCATAGTCTCCCAAAGCAATCTTCCTATCATGAAATTGGAAAGACAAAATAAATCTCACTAATTACACTGCACTCTTTGTCTTTAAGAAAAGCTCGATGAGCCATGAAAAAAACTTTGGAGTCTTTACCTAGGGAATTATATTTTTATGTGCGAAGTATAATTAGTGTCTTCTCTGTAAGGGAACATTACATTTGTCTTTGGTTATAAAATGAGAAGGCTAAAACAAGGAATCTACTTATCTGGTGGGTTGTCCACAATTCTCTTGATTGTATTTTAAGAGTCAATTAAATAGGAATCTGTAGAATTGAGAATAAGCCTATTATACACGGAGGGTGGAAATTGTGTTTGTAAAATGTTATAATGTTGCGAGTTACAATGTTTTTGAGAAATATATATTTGACTGGAAATTTCCAGGGCCTTTCTTTAAACTCTATTTCTAACAATGGGGATAATGATACAGGATATCTTTGTTATGTTTATTTATTGGTTTCCTACTTTCTTGATCTCAGTAACTAGATATAATTTCTCATCTATGATTATGTCTTCCCCTTTAACTTTTTTTAAAAGATAATTTTATTAAATTGCAAAAACATGAATAAAAAGTAAACAAGCAAAAAGTTGAAAATAAATAAAAATCAAACAAAAATCAAGATAGCGTTCCGACTAATGCATCTGCCAAAAGCAGAACTTCAAGGCTGGTAGATTCCTCAAAGAACATGTTTACTGGATACATCATATCAGTACAGCGATTGAAAACCAACTCTAAAAGTTCCCACAGTTTCCTCCTAATTAAAAGAGCAAATATTTTCTTCCCCCGGTGTCACCAGTCACATTGTCTCATGAAAGTATTTATATTTAATCAAAATATATCCTTGATCTCAATATTTTCTGACTTTCTTACATATCTACCAAAAATAAAAAATTGTACATTTTTGACAATTTATCTCATGTCAAATATAGTGAAACATTATTTTATAAAAATTCTTTTAAAAGTATAATTCAATATTCAGTCTTTTCTTTCTTTCACATATTGATTCCACTGATCCAACTTTGCACCCAATTTTTCCTAAACATATCATACAGTTTTTAACTTGGACTCTTCTGTTTCCATTTTCAGTACAGGGTTATACATTTAGCAATAAATGGTCATAATTTGTGCATCAGTGGCACATCAAATTCTTATCTTTTAAAAAGGCATAGTTCTTCTTATCAACTTTAAACCTTTTCCTTAGCTGAGCATAGGAAAACCATTGACATAAATAACCTTCTAATTCAGATCTTGTCTTGTTTTTAACTTAAAAAATCCTTGCAATATTCTACTTGAAATACATTTCACCCAGTGCACTATGGACTGGTGGGACCACTATACAGTCTGGTGGGATTGACTATAAGGAAGGTATCAAGTTTCCATCTTATCAAAAAGATTTATCAGAATTTAATCTGATGGGTTTTGCTGCAGGAAAGTTAGCTATCACATAATACTGTGACTTGATGGAATAGTTTAAGGTATAACTCAAAATGGATGAGACTTCTTAAAACTGTTAAGAAATAAAATGCCGTAAATAAATGGCTGAACAGTGTACATATGCAGGTGTCTATGAGAAGATTTCTGCTATAGAAGAATGTATGGCTCCATATCACAGATACATTATGTTTATCTTTGAGTGGTGTCTATGGTTAGGTCAAAGGAATTATTTAGACTGAGAAAACTGAATCTGATTTTATCAAGTTATGATTTAAATTAATTAAATATAGTTAGTGGGATTACTCTCCATATACATATTTATTTTGAATTACTCTCCATTTTGAATGTTACTATATTCAATAGTTTCTTTTCCTTTTGTAGCATGAATGAATATAATTTAGCTTTTGCAGTTGGATAATTTCAGGGAAACACACAAAAACTATTAGTATCTTCAGGCAACCCAGCAGGCTCAATTTAAGATGATGTAGGTCAGCAAATTGAGATGAGGCTGAGATAGAAAACAGACTAAGACAAAGGGCTATGGACAACCAAGAATTCTTTTTTAAAAAGAGGAGGCATGCTCTTTACAGTCCTTTGACAGTTGGCTGTAACACATAATTATATCAAAAAGACTTTTAAAAACTAATTTATTTCAAAAACATATAATTTCTTTGCACAATGTATTTTTTCATCCTTGTTTGTTTCCTATTTCTCTTTTTCTGGTCCTTTCTCTTATTTCCCCTTTTTCCCATTCTTATTCCCCACCATTTCTCATTCCAGTTATTAAACTTTTCTCTCTTCCTCTTTTGATTTTTCTTTTGCTCTTCCTTTTTCTGCTTTTTCCTTCTCCTTTATCCATTTTCCGAACCATTCTCCCTTTTATCATTCCATCATTCCATAATTCTAATTCCTTTACCCCTCTTCTTAAATAATTGTTGTTCATTTTGTCCTTCACTGTTGGCTTCTTCTTTATAGAACTCCTCCCCCTCTGTTTTATTTTGTTGTTGTGTATGCTGAGTCACCATTTCTAATTTCTGTAGTACATAACTGCACATTTCAAGTTTAATTTTTATCATGTCCCTTATATCTTGCAAATCCAGTGTTGACTCTTGTAAATCCAATCTTATATCAACAAATAGTTTCTCCATTATATCTTCTCCTTTTTTCCTTTTCTTTCTTCTTCCTTAATAGTTAAAATCCTCTTTAATGGATATATTTAATCCCAGAGTCCAGGAAATTATTTCAGCCAATACCTTTTGAATTTATTTTCAACAATCCATACTCTTGAGTCTTTGTTCAGATAGTTCTATAACAATAATAAAGTTCCTTTTATTTTCTTTTTAGTTCCCAAATCCAAACTCTTGAGAAGACCGGACATTTTTAAAAACGTACTGAAGTTTTCTTTAACATTAGGTGGTGCTCTTGAGTCTCTTTACCTTTAACTTTATTGAATATAATACTTTTATTAAGTTTGCTAATTTCAATCATTAGTTATTATTAATTTTCTTTTCAACACACTCAATTTCAGCATTTAATTATGCCCTTTAAGTGCCCATAATTCAACAGTTATCCAGTTTAATTTCTAAACTTTTGTTGTGTTAAAATATTTTCCTTTAAATTTTCTCCTCCAAATTAATCCAATCCAAGTTCTATAAGATCCAGTTTCTTTCTCACTTCCTCTGGTCACCAATTCTCTGGTCGCCACACACTTCCTTCCAAGATAGCCCTTTATTTTAATACTGTGGTACCTCAAAAGTGATGTCCTTTGTCTGATTCACACTCTGCTTGCTACTTCTCTGCTCCAGCACAAAACTTAGTTACCCGGAGTGTTCTTTGTCTTTGTGGTGGCCATTTTAGGACCACCGCTGCAGCTTGCCTTTGGGAGGGATTTTCCTGTCAGGGAAGGGCGTTGTGACTCCCCTTGACCCTCCACCTGATTTCCCCCTTCTTCACCACCCCACTAGGGTGGTTCTGGTCCCGATCGGGATCCTCTGGCAAGTGAGCTTGGGCAAAATGATCGCGGATTTCGCTCCGATGCGGAAGGAGATTCTGCAAGGTAATATGTTGTAATGTATAAGAATATATTGAAAATAGTATTTTGTAATGTACAGATGCTTTATAAGGGGTTTGAGAAAATATAATGCGGAATCTAAGGAAAATATATATATTTGTGTTATATACTAGATAGGGAGATTGATATTAAGGTGGCATGAAGGTGGTTAGCTCAAATTATTAACCAGAGGGGACAATTATATTTACAGATAACGATTGATAAAATGACAAATGTGATAGAAAAAAGTAATATGAGAAATGACAACAGAAATGAGATGAGAATTTTAGATAACATTGTAAAATAAGATATGACAATGTATTAATATAACATGAATTGGAATTGGATAAGATAAGCTTAATATTTAACAATAAGGATGTTGTAATATGAAACTAAACAAATATAATGAACAGGCAACTATGGTCATGTTTGTATTGAAATGTGAAACCTGAAACCACACTACTTGCCAAATGAGAATTTTTTATTTTAAAAAATAAAATAAAAGCAGGGAGAAAATTGAATAATGGAATTACTAGGTATGTTTAACTGATATGGTGGAAAGCATTTGGAGAGAGTTTTGAAAGGTTGAAAATAAGCATTGAAGGATTATGAATTAATGTGAAATAAATGTATTGAGAAATATGATTGAAATTATTAATTTTGCCTATACTAAAATGTATGATATATTGATGCCACACTATTAATGTATTGTTGTGCATAGGCTGATTGAAATAAAAAAAATTGGAAAAAAACCATGTCTATAATTTCAAAGATTGAATTCAGTTCAATAAAGCTCAAATCCCAAATATAGCAATCTCTATAATTCAAATAGTGCTATTATGGAAGCATTTCAAATACATTGTTCTGAAGCAAAGCAAAACTCAGTAAGTGTATGTTTAGAAAGGCATTAAGGGGACAAATTTGATACTATGTTTCTTATGCAATGAACACAAAGTCCTATCGTGTGCTGATTGTGGACAGGCTCCCTATGGTAAATTGCTTGAGCAATCCTGGAGCTGAACTAGGCATCTGAGAACCATTTTCATTGAATTCATGGGAGGTTTATTGAAAAATCTTCATTGCCAAACAATTCGTTTTTAAACCATTTCTAAATTGTTCCAGAAATAATCCTACTTGCTAATTCTCACTTTTTTTCTATTAAAGAAAATATATATATAATGGTAGAGAAAAGATAGTTCTCTCAAAACACAAATCAGCAACCCAATGTTGGCCAAGAGAGGTTGATGGTTATTTGGCATATTGCCTTTGCTCTTCTTTGACCAATATCCTGAAATGTTGCCTTCCTATTTATCTTCTACTTCTTTATCTTTTCTGGGCTAAATCCCAAACTCAGTTTTTTGTTGGCTATAAACTCCAGTTATTCAGTGGAATCTTTAACTGCACAGTTCTTCCTGTATGTTGCCTTACTAGTGACATGGAGAAAGAAACTGAGAGGTAGATTGCAACCTCACTTCTTACATTCACTTTTCTTTCATGCAAACTATATAGAGGTCAGCTTGCTGTGTCTGAAAATTTTGGCAGGGTGATATGTACCAAGATATTCTCAGGAGCCTTTTATAGTTACCATGATTGTTTCAGTCATGCTGTGTCCATATCAAAAGGAGAACAAGCTACAGCTCCATCCTACATCTTCAGCTCAGTTGGCAAGTTGTGCTGTTCAAACATATGGTTGTGTACTCAGTATATAATGATGCTGAATGTGGCAAGCCTGTGCTTTAGTGGCATGTAAATGTAACTGTGATCTGCAGAAAATCATTTGCTATGCTGCACTTTCATCTTTTAAGTCCTTCCCACCTTCTCACTTCAGTTAACAAAGGTGGGGGGGAAATCCTCTCCTTGTGTCTGTGAGTTTGTGAGTGTACTCTTTGTTGCATTTTTGATTGCAAAGGTACCCTTATTCAGCACAACAGATTTAATGGAATAAATAAGCCTCTTTCTCTGTGTGTGTCTCTCTTTCCCTCTCCCTCCCTCTTTCATTCCTTCCCTCCCTCCCTCCTCATCTTCCTTCAAAAAAATGCTAGATGTAATTGACTATTTAATTTGCTGTCTTTGGCATCATTTCTAGCAGATGTTAACAGAGATGGGAAGCATATAACTTTATGACCTCAGCTATTCTTGTTAATTGATAAATTGTAAATTGGTAGCATACAGAATGAATCATAAACCTCTACCAAAGCTGACTGCCTTCTCCCCACTGAAAGGCCAGTCTGGAACTGAATGACTACATACTAGCAGAATGCAGCTGTCCAAGCAAAAGGAAGGCTTCGATTGTAGATAAGGCTGGGCAACTACCGTGTTTCTCAGAAAATAAGGCTGGGCCTTATTTTCTTTTGACCCCCGAAAAAATGGCTAGGCTGTCTTTTTGGAGGTGACTTAATTTCTCCCCCCCGTGCACCTTCACCTAGAGTGCCCCATGGGCAGTCACACTTCACCACCAACTGCTCCTAATGGCCGATCATGGTGGAGCATGGAGGGCTCCTATCCCCACCAAGCACCTTTGCTACAGACCCAGGTATGGTGCTGGCTGCATGCCAGGTCAGCGGGTGGGTAGCGGCAGCATCAATGTCAGCCTCAGCAGTGGTGGGGTACTTTGCACTGCTGCTACTTCCTCCACCACCATCACTTTCCCTTCTGCCCTCACCGTTTGAACTGCTGCCATTGGGCAAGACTCAGAGGCCAGAGTCCATGCTGGACATTGCTGCGTGACAGTAACAGAGAAGTGGCCTTTCCAATGGGTGGAGGAATTCCCTCCTTTGGGGTGAATCCTTTGGGAGAATCCTCTGGGAAGCTTGGCAGGGAAAGAAGGAGGGAGGGAGGAAGGGAGAGAGGGAAGAGTCTTTGGGATTTGCTAGGAGAAATCCGGGAGGTGGATTTCCATCCTATTTCTGCCCTTCAAGGAGATGAAGGTGTGGAGTGCATTTAAGGGGGTGAATCTTTCTTTGGGGCTAGTCCTTTGGGAAGCTTGGTGCTAAGGATTTGTAGGATGATTCTCTTTCTCTTCTGTTTGGATCAGAAGGTTTGCCTCTGCTCGAAGGGCAAAGTGGAAAGATGGTTCCCTTTTTAAAACTACCAAGAGGATGGGGAGGAAGCTGCCTGGCCAATCTGTATTCTTAGGGAACTGACGGGGGAAATGAGAAGAAAGAAAACTTAAAGAGGGGGGGAAAGATACATGGGGGGCTTTGGGGGGCTGGAGCAAGAGGACAGCAGCTGACCGTACAGGGGATGAGACCATTACCTGAAGCTCTTGGGTGGGAAGCAAAGCGAGGTGTGCGGAGGGGAGAGAAATGATGGCTTCACCCTCCCACCACCGCTTCCACCCAGAGAAGCCCGAATGACTCACTGACTTGCAGGACGTTGTTGACGCAGCTGCCCTCAAGCAAAGCGATGCTCCTGTGGGAGGACAGGTAGTTCACGTCAGCAGTGGGGTCTGTCCCACTGCTGCTGAAAATGTTGGCGCTGCGAGAGAGGCGACACCGCCGGCAGGAACCATGGAAGCTACAGAGGTGGCTCCCTTGCCCAAGAAGCGGCTAAAATGCTGCCAGCGGAGGAATGCGCTTGAACCTTTCCTCCACCCACTGGAAAGGCCACTTCTTCACTACCACCACGTTGCGATGTCCAGCACGGACACTGGCCTCTGTGTCCTGCCCAATGGCAGCAGTCCAAATGCGGCATAAGCCGCGGTGAGAGCAGAAGGGAAAGTGACGGCGGTGGAGCAAGCAGCAGTGGTGCAAAGTGCTCTGCCACTACCAAGGCCAACATCCACACTGTCACTGCCTGCCCACTGACCATACCTGTGTCAACAGCAAAGGAACTTGGTGGGGATAGGGAGCCCTCCATACTCCGCCATGATCGGCCATTAGGAGCAGCTGGTGGTGAGATGTGGCTGCCCATGGACCGCTCTTAACAGCAAGTCCCCCTGCCCTTCCTCCCCCATTTGCATGTTTTAAATAGGCCTAAATTTGTGGGAAGGGGCCTAATTTCACCTCACCTGATACCTGGGAAACATGCTGGGCCTTCCTATTGGGGGGGGCGTATTGTTGGAGAAATATGATATGCCTCCAGAATTCCTTCATTTGACACTTTACTGCATATGCATAGATGCCATTTTGATCAGATGAAATGAAGTGGTACGGCCACTTCACTGTTTCATCACTTCAACAGGCCGCTTTCCAATTTTGCTTCAAAGAAATGTTTCCTTCAAAGCTTCACCACTAAAAGTACCACCTCCAGAGAAGGATAGCAGCAGATTCCATTAGCAGAATGGAAAGTGACTTTTTTCCAATGTTTATCCCTTGTTTTATTTTAATATTTCACTTTTTTTTGCATTTTTTTGTTATTGTTGCTCTAATAAATAAGTTTTAAGTTTAAACTTGTCTGCATTTCAATGTTATTCCAGCCATTCTTATTAATATGGACTTGGCATACTACAGAAAGAATGTAGTGGAGTTTTTACCCTGGAAAAAAAATTCACACTCCCAGTTCAAATCCTTGAAAACAATGCATATTTGATGGCTAAGGCTTTTAAACATGTAGTTTTCAAATGTATTTGGAAGATCATTAGGAGTTCATTAGAAAGTAAATAATATTGGACACTCCTAAGAGAGATGTTGCTCTGAACATTTTTTGTGCATCACAGGTTTGTAATTACTCAATTCTGCAAGTGTTTCCTCCTCTCTTTCTTTCATGAGATTTAGAAACCTTGCTTGGCAAATGGACCTGAATATCCACTCACCATCAAAGGCTCATCTTGTCTAGTATTTGTTGAATGTTCAGACCAATAAATGATTGCTAGACTTGTTTTTTTCCTGTCAATGATACATTTTTTTGTGGGGGGGGGGGGAGATAAAAGGGATCACTCTCTGGTAATTTATAATTATTATTTCAAAGATAGAGCTAAGAACACTCAGCAACAAATACTGTCTCAGAGGGCCCATTAGCAACCAGCACCTGTTGCCAGTATCTTTGTTTATTTCTATGGTGGCAGGGTTGGCAGCACTCAAGACTCTCTTTACCCTTTTCTTATAGAAATATTCATTATTAATCTTGTCAGGTGAACCTAAAAAATTGATCTACCATATAGAAACAAAGTTCCTGCCTGCCTGCCTTCTGCCCACTTCCTTCCTTGAACTGAAGTTTGACTAAACACCAATCTGACAAAAACTAAAGAAAGTGATCATTGAAAAATAGGGCACATATAGTAGCAGTATTGCCCCCAAGTATCATCTCTTTCTACACAAGATGTACATGTCCAATGAGAATATTACCTTGTCTCCAAAAGCAATCATTTCCCAATCCATTTTTTTAAAAATAGTTGGAGATTTAGATACAATCTTAGTGCAGTCATTTTAAATTCAAGCTGTCTAGTGGTATGTGCATATTGATGTTTCTGACTTCTATGTTAAATATATAGCCAATGTTCTATAAATATCATGTCAGAGATTTGTGCTATAAAATCTTTATCCCCTTAAATACGACATATACATATGAAAAGAATATTGTATTTGTTTATTTAGGATATGGCTGCCCACTTACAGTGACTCTTTCTTTATATTAAATCAAGAAAAAAAGGGAAAGGAACTTGATGACCCAAGTGAATCTTTCATGGGAATATTAATATTAATACCTGTGGACCACATGTTGCCAGTCCCGCATTAAAAACCTGGATTCTTATTTGGAAAAAGGAAAGAATCTGCTCTAGGATTACTCTTGAAAACACAAGGACAAATGTTTCTGTACGATAAACTGGACAATTTAAAGTTAAGTCAGTTAAATTGCATATTATCTGGAAAAAAGAAAAGTGAATAATGTTTATTCATGCTGAATAATATTCATTCTGTCTACTAATACATCTGATGAATTGGAAGGAGGGATTATGAGGAGAAAATACTTGAACACTTTTTCCAGAAATTGAACACTTTTTCCAAAGAGTTAATTAATAGATACTAAAATATCACCCAGAAAAAGTTTGTTTAACTGCAGTGTTCACTGATAACTGCATAGGAATAATATTCGAAAAGCCATGATCAAATTTGGTAAGCTGTCTGCCAAGGGAATTCAATAAAATATGATAAAATATAAGAGAAGCACGAATAAACTCAATTAAATGTGTAAACTAAGTATTTCCCTGAATAAGCCAAACTACGCTATTCAGGGATCTTGTCAGTCAGATATATATGCCTGTCATCCTTTTTAAAAGAACTACTTATTTGAAGACAAAGATGAAAAGGAGCTTCTATATATTTAAGCTTTTAACTGAATAGAATCACTCTAAAAATCTGATAGCATGACTTTTATGAAGTAACAGGAATGGCAGCTTAAATCAGAATATATGACAAATGAAAGAATCTATTAGAAGGAGGGAGGAGGGGGACAGAGGAGATTCTGTGTAAAAAGACTAAAGGTTAGTTTAGTCATGCAGAACAGTTATTGGTTATAACAGCAAACATTCCTGCCCATGTTCAGTTAAGAAGTCAGTGTGTTGACCCAAATTCTGCATTTAGAATCCTTTAAAATATGTTGAGGACTCAAAAAGATTGCCAGGATTTGAAAGACTGCTTTCTCCCTTTTAGTCTTGCCCACATTATCAGATTTTTGGAAAAAAGTTTCATCTTCAGTCCTGTCACTATCAGAAGGATGTTTAGTAAACATGTAAGAAAGCCATGCGCTGCTACAATATTTTAATCTGATAGATACTAAAAATGAAACTTTGAAATTAAATAAAATCATTAATAATATTTCCCTGATAAGAGCTGATACCTTATTAAGATACCTGTTACATTCTTAGCACAAGGAGCCTTGATAAATTACTGTGCGTGATGCTTCCGAACTCTCTGTGGCTTCACTGGAAGAATCTTTCAGTAATCAAATTTTTACTGAGAATCATCTGTTTGAGGATATTTAACATGGTTTAATATATTAGTTCTTATTAAAATGTTGGATATATTTTTCTCAATGAAGTAGTTATAATAAAGTACAAAACTAAATTTCTCCAATTTACACAGTTGAAAGAATATCCAGGACAACCATATTTCCACATGATACTATCTTTCTTAGGAGGCTGATTCCAGAATGCATGGAAGGATATTGTATCCCCTATTTTACCCTTCCAGCTTTACATTAATTTAGAATGAAGTTCAGATGAAACTGAACTATAAATGATATAAGAGAAACTTCCTGGCTGCTGATTTATCTCTCATATTGTAATAATTACATTTTTAAAAGTTTTCAAGGTGAAGATGTGACCAACAGCTAAATGGAAAAAGGTCCCCCTGCATGAACTAATTTAGCACTGAGAAATCTTTCATCTGGTAAGAAACTCTGCTAATGTTGCTAATGTGCAGCACAGATAAGTTGATGTACCCTAGAGGAAGGACAGGAATAGGCAATACATTGAGAAGAACCTGGCAATGCCTAATTGAAGAATAGAAACCCTTGATTAATCATTTTCTGTGTATTTTTATTCTCAGCCTTGTCCTTTTCTCCTGGTTCTTGCTCCTGCTCATTTTTTCATTGACTATTTTTCAGATTTCATTTGAAGATGGTTCTGATCTATGCAATCTCCCATAATGTACACCTGTTCTTAGTGATATTTATGATGTTAAATGTTGAAAGGGAGAAGATCAAAGATCTTAAGGCCCTGTCACACTGGCCGATGGATGCAAAACGTTTGTAAAAAGGACACAGCGGATGAGCAAAATGTTCCATCCGTTGTTATCTGCTCTCAAAAGTGCCCCAAATTTGCATAACCAGAGCGGACAACACGGAAAGGAACGGACAGGGGGAGGACGTAGGGCAGAATGAAAGTGGATGCTCCATGGAAGCCTAGAAGATGGAAGCGGATGGAAGCAGATGGCACATCCGCTGGGCTTCCGGGGGAGCACAGCAAAGTGGACGCGGAATGGAAAGAGCGGATGCAGAGCGGATGAAGCGGAAGCCTAGCGGAAGCCTAGCGGATGCCTAGCAGATGCCTAGCAGATGCCTAGCGTTCACTGCGCATGTGGGGAGGATGCATTGTGTCAGCCCCGCGGATATAAAGGGAAGCATCTCACAAGCAGGTCACCATGCAGAGGAAAGACCTGCTTCCAGACACAGCTTGCCAGCCAGCCAGCCAGCCGGCCAGCCAGCAACCCAACAACCATGGGGAAGAAACGGAAGCCTCTGCCATCTGCTGCCAGCCCTGGCAAGAGAGAGAGGGCCACCCTTCCACCCCCTGGCCCTGACTCTTCTTCTGCTGCCTGGGCTCGCTCTTCTGGTGCTGGGGCTTCTGCTGATGCTGCTTCTGGAAGTGGTGCTTCTGCTGATGCTGCTTCTGGTGGTGGTGCTTCTCCTGGTGCTTACTCTGCTGATGCTGCTTCTGGTGGTAGTGCTTCTGCTGGTGCTTACTCTGCTGGCACTGCTCCTGGTGCTGGGGCCTCTGCTGGGGCTTACTCTGCTGGCACTGCTCCTGGTGCTGGGGCTTCTGCTGGGGCTTACTCTGCTGGCGCTGCTCCTGGTCCTGCTCGTGCTCCTGGTCCTCCTGGTCCTGCTGGTGCTCCTGGTCCTGCTCCTGGTGCTGCTGGTGCTGCTGGTGCTGGTGCTGGTGCTGCTGCTGCTGCTGCTGCTGCTGCTGGTGGTGGTGGTCCTGCTGGTCCTGCTTTTGTTGCTGCTGCTGGTGGTGGTGGTGGTGGAGAGGAGCAGCCCCTACAACCTCGAAGCCCTTCTGATGAGGGCCCATATGGCCCTGCCAAAGGGAGGAAGAGGCAGACACGTGAACGGGAGAGGAGGCAACACACCATAGAAGAGGAACATGAGGAGGAGGTGCTGGAGTGGCTGAGGGAGAACGAGTACCTCTGGCGGAAGGGACACAGGCTCTATCGAGACACCAAGCAGAATCAGGCAGCTTGGAGAGAGGAAGCGGAGAGCCTGGGCTACACTGCTTATGTGTTCCTGGGGTGATGGAAGCACATGCACACCTGGTACGGGAAGCTGTACCTCAAGAAATCTGGCCAGGCCGCGGTCAAGCTGATGGACTGGGAGACCTACGTGATGGCCAAGTGCAGCTTCTTGGAGGGTGAGATCCACCACTGAGGAGCAGCCCCTCTCACAACCCTCTCTCTCAGACAGCATGCTGAGAGCCAGTCCTCTTCTGGCAAAGAGTCAGCTCCTGTGTCCAGGCAGGTATTTGTGGAGCGTGTCACAACGGAGACCCCCCCGACAGCTGTACTACCCCTGGCAGAGCATGTGGAGGACCCCCTGACGCAGTGGGAGAAAGGAGACGGCACTTCCACCACAGCCCAACCCACATCCACCCCCAGCTCCACCTCCACAGAAAGGTAGAGAGGCAGACTGGAGGGGCAGAGCCACACTGTCCTGCTGGAGATAAGAGACACCATCAGGAGCAGCGTAGATCTCCTCTCTCAGCTGGTACACATCAACGCCCCATCTTCCAACCGCAAGCCCTTCCTCACCTACGTCAACCAGACCCTCATGAACATGTCGGAAACACAGTACCAGGTGGTGAAGGACAGGATCACCGATCTTCTTCACAACCCTCCAGACCAAGATGAACCTGCTCCCACCCAGTCCAGGCCTGCTCCTCCACCCCAGGTGATGTCACTGCCCTTCCAAGGCTTTCCACAGGCCCTCCCCTACCAAGGCTACAGCTACCAGGAGGTCCAGCAGCACAGGCAGCCCTTACCAGTCCAGGCACAGGTAAATCGGACGCCACCGATGCGAGCCACACCACAGATGCCACCCACGCCACCAATGCCACTGATGCCAGTCCTTACCCAGCTGCAGACCAGACAGCCCCACTACAGTGCTCCTTCCCCCACCCCACAGCCAAGCCCGGCCTCAGTACATCTGTCATCGGTATTGGGGCTGACACCCCATGTCATGGAGGAAGGGGCTCTCAAGTTCACGGGTCTGAGCCAGCTGTCTGAGAGCTTCCTCAACACACCGTCCCCTGTTGTCCTCTCGGGGCCAGGCACCCCAGTGGCGCCTCAGACCAGCACTCCAGCAGCAGCCACCTCCACAGCACCTGGACCCTTCACCCCTGAGACTGGGCACACCTCTGAGTGACAGAGAAGAGTGCGAGAGACTGGGTTGCTACCTGTTGACTTTATTTTTGCTTTGGACACTTGACTTGGGTCATTTTTCTTTTACAGCTTGTTATTAATAAAGATTATCTTTGCTTCACACACTTGCTTCATTTATTTTTGTCAATAAAGTCTTGGTGGAAACTTTTAGAAATGGTTTTAGTCTTTGCATGCTTGTGGGATGGGTTAAGATAGCAGTGGGATGGACAGGGATAACTTTGGGATGGTAATAGCTGTGGGATGGTCAGGGATACCTTTGGGATGGGTAATAACTGTGGGATAGATAAACCTCCAGTGCAAGCATAGTTGAACTGTATGGTCCACCCTCTCAGGTGCCACACCTATGGCCCTTTATTATCAATAATAATGTAATCAATCATCCACACATGTCAACATAAACACAACTCTTTATTAAATGCCCTGTTCACTGTAGGTCCACCCAACATATATGGCCCAATCTCATCAGTGTGATGAGACAGGCTGAAGGAAGCATCCATTAATCATCTATCATCCTGTCTTGCCACTCCACTGCTCCAGCTGGGGAGTTGCACCAGTGTTTCAGGAGGTTGCGCTGCTTCTTCGCCTCACGTGAAGCTCTGTTGGGGCCTTGCACATCCTTCGTGTCTTTCAGGTTTCGCCCTTGCCTCCATTCCCCAGGCTCCATGTCCCCATTGCCTTGTTGGTGGTCCACGAGCCTGTTCTGCAACACTGGGTAGCGGGTGCGCATGAGATTGTACAGGATGCAGCAAGCTTCCACGATCCTCCTCACGGCCTCTGGGCGATGCTGCATGGTGGTGAGAAGTACCTGGAACCTGTTGGCCAGGATGCCAAAGGCGTTCTCCACCACCCGCCTTGCCCTGGACAGCCTGTAGTTGAAGATCCTCTCTTCACAGGTGAGGACTCTGGAAGTGTAGGGCTTCATGAGATAGGTTGTGAGGGAGAAGGCGTCATCCCCCACGATGAAGTAGGGCACATCTTGCATGTCGTTGGGCAGGGGGTCTGGATCTGGGAAGCCCATGATGAGGTTGCATTCCAGCCCCTCCTTGAGGTCACTGGCATTGTATACCTGGGCATCTGAAGCTGACCCGTTGCCTGAAGCATCGATGTACATGAACTTGTAGTCAGGATCGACCATGGCGAAGAGGATGACGCTGAAGAAGCCCTTGTAGTTGAAATAATTGGACTCTGAGTTGGCTGGAGCTTTGCAGGCCACGTGCTTCCCATCTATGGCTCCAACGGTGTGTGGGAAGTTCCACTTCTGATACCACTGCTCTGCAACTTTCTTCCAGCCTTCTTCAGTGGAGGGGCATTGGAGGAGCTCCTCCAGGTATTCTTCGATGATGGCCTGCACCACTTGTCTGACCACAATGCTGATGGTGTTGTGTGGCACCCTCCAGCCGTACTAAAAAAGAGCAGCTTTCTCATATGGAAACTTTAATCAGTGACAATTTAGGAGAATTAAATGAATCATTAAATATTTTTCAAGTTGGGGTTATAATTATAATTTTTCTAGTTCTTTGTTAAATAGTAGAAATTTTCAGAATGTCCTCTTTAAGTACTCTTAATCCCATTGCTAACCATTTGTAAGACCAGATATTTTTCTTGAAAAATTAATTTTTGGTGAAATTAATTGCAATAATTTATCTTGTTCCTCAGTTTCAAATACTAAATGCCACTAATTTCTCTTCCAAAAAAGTTAACATACACAAATCTAACTTAATTTACTGCTTTTAGTTTGGAAGCACTTATAGGAAAGTGGTTGTTCATAAATCCAAGAAATTTGGTTCTCCTTTGGAATTCTTGTTCTAATTGTTTTAACTGCTGGGTAGAAAGGGGCAGAGCTAGGAATTCTTGAAAGATTGTTGTTACCTTTGATGATGGAGAATCATAAACTTTGTAAAAAAGGCTGAAGCTTTTTTATGCATAGTGTAATGTGATCTCCATGAAATAGATTGGATGAATCTGCAATGAAGAAAATGTTTCTGAGCATGTGCTGTATGTTTTGGGCGGTTAAAGGATGCTAAACTTGTGAACTGGACAGCTGACAGCCCAGATTTTAGATCTGAGCTCAGTGCAACAGGGTGAGTTCCTTTTGCTGCCCCAGATCTTGCCCACCAGCAGTTCAAAAGCATATCAATGCAAGTAGATTAGTAATCTACACAATGGGAAGGTACTGTAACAACATTTTGTATGTCTTTGGCATATAGCCATGGTGGCCACATGACCATAGAAATTGTCTTCAGGCAGTGCTGTCTCCCTTGGCCAAGAAACAGAGATGAGCACTGTACCCTAAAGTTGGACATGGCTGATAGGGAAACTTTACCTTTCATGTATGTGTTACCAGCAATGGGTAACTACAACATATCCCTGCAAATTTTTGATAAAAGGGCTTGAAAGTATGGCTTCAAAATAATCTTGAGCCACATAAAAGAGCTGTAGGAAAATATAAATCTTGTAAAATTAAAACTTCATTACATCAGAGGTAGGCAACAAATTACAAATTACATCCCACCCTCCCTCTATTTTATGACCTCTGAAACAGCTTGTGACCAGATCAGCATAATTCCTGAACCCATGACTCTGATCCTATATTTTGTTTCTTTAAAATTAAAGTAATGTAAGCATAAAATATATGGAAAGGAGAGAAATCATTGGGATATTTGAGAAATTGCTTCTGTATATTTTTAGGCTTTATTGGCACCTAGTGGTTTCTAAGATTAAGGCTGATAATGGCTTCTCTGTGGGAATAACTGAAATCAATGGAAGTAGAAGATGCATTTAACTGCTTAGGGAGAATAGAAGGTATTATTAAAAAAGGGACAAATCACAGAAAATTTATATGAATGGTGTACATACATAGAAATAATAGGAAAAGAACAAATTGCATCCAAATGCATAAAACAAGGAATTATTTTTGCTAAATTGTTAAAAACGAGATACCAACCTATGCAAAGTTCATAAAGCACACACACACACATCTATCTGTCTATCTATCTATCTATATTTATATCTATTTTTATATATTTAAAGCTCCAAAGTTATAGCTTCTTGTTCAAACTATATACGTATGTTAGTATAATGTATAATGCTTAATACTGAGGAGTAAAATAAAGCATGACAAGACATATCACAGCTAAGTGTATAATGAAGTATGGATGGATGTATAAAGAATTATTCAAATAGTCACTTTCCCATTTCCATTGATTTTATAATATAAGGATGAAAGAACTGAAGAAGTTTATTAAGTCTTTAAGTAATCTAAGGAAATCAAAATCTTATTAATTGATTGTCCTGTCTTTATTATGTTTAGAAATAACTCAAGGCATATCCAGCACACCTTCCTCTTCCTCTTGTTCCACCACAACAACAAACTGGGGTGAGACAAACTGGGGTGAGAGATGCCCGAAGGTCACCCTGCTGCTTTAATGATTTTTATAGTCATATTGGATAGATTTCAGATGAAATGAGCAGAATTAATTTAATACTGTCCACCATCAGAAAAATCCTGCTTTGGGGCAGCATTTCAGACAAATGAGTTTTAAAATGGATCCTCATATTTTCTTGTGTGTGTCCAAAATTGGCAATCCTTTTTGCCTTTGGCATCTCACACATAGCTTTTTTTTCCATTTTGGTTGTAAACTAAAATAAAACTGCTAGCATTCCTAATACCGCTTCCAATTTCATAATTATTTGCCCTTTGTATGAAATTGCCAAAGTCCTTGGTAATCTCTATCAATTACATGGGAACTTTAGAATTTCTTTTGTACTTGTTTTCATTAATTCTCAAAATTACTTATTTACAGAGAACCAGCAGAGGACGTTCTTGTTGTCCTGGAGAAGGTACATATCATCTTTCCATTATTCTGCAGCCTTCTTGATTTGAACTCCCTAGGAGAAGCTCTCTCATGGGGTCATCCCTTGAGATTTAATTAAAATGTGGGAAGTCAGGGATGCTGCAAACCATTGAGTAGGTTAAACACTCACATAACAAAGGACAAAACGTTCACACAATTACAGGCACATTCACACACTGACATCTCGACTACCTCAGCATTGATAGATGCTGAAACTCTATATGTCACTCATGATGAGCACTACCACAATTCTCTTTCTTTTTTCAAAAGCATTTTTCCCTTACAAGTTGAACAAAAAAGGTATAAAAAACACAAGAAAACAATTATATCAATATGTTTTTAAACTAAATCTGAAAAGCTTTAATTTTAATATTGAGATTGTCTATGCAGTTGTTGATAAGATCAGATTATTCAAACAAAGTATGATACGAGGCTCAGTTTAAATTCTTCATCATTCCTATTGTAGTAGGATTTTTCTAAGGTGATAAATGTTGCATGAATAACTGTTGAATGTACTTGAGAATAGTTTCCAGACAGATTTCATTCTAAAAGTGAGACTTTCAGTGTAATATGCAATGTGCTTGTTTTTTTTAAATGCTATATTGAGGGATGTGTGTGGAAAACAAGGAAAAGGAGTGCATCTCAATGAATGATGGTACATCATTCTTAAGCCAGGAACGAAGGTCTCCTCATTGCACTCGGGAGACTGAGTTGCCAATTTTCTATGTGAATCACTAACAGTGGGTTCAATAACTTCTTCTGTTGCTTTCCCTTTGTAGCATTGGTCACCGCATCCTATAGGCTTGTCATAGTACTAATGAGAAAGAACAGTATTTTCGGTAGAATGCTGTTTCTTTGTCGTTCTTTCTTTTTTTGTGTAGTCAAACTTTCTAGTACTATGCATGTTTGCATGATATGAGAATAAAAATTCTTGCTTGAAAGTAAATTTGAGCCTCCAGCAGCAGTAACACCTTGTGATAAATGTATTCATGCAAGTGAATTCATTTCACAGCAATAAGAGCCATTCTGCTGCTCTGATTACTTGATTAACTCAACATCCTTCCCCAATCCACCACAAAATTGCTCCATGTAATAACAATTATGGAATTTTCCATTCTTAATATTCAAAGGGAATGTTTCTTAATTATTTTGAAATTAATTACATATACAGGAACTATGAGAGAGGGGAAAAATATGGGAGAATAATTATATCCCAGATGATTAGTTTCAGCCTTGGTGAATTAATCCTTATTTTGAAGGCTCCAGCAGGGTACTAGCAGTAAAGCCAGATTTTGCAGCCATTTGTTAGTGATCTCAAATTGGTCTAGTCAGAACTTTTTGTAATCTTTCTAGACCTTCTGAATGAGATTTATGCTGTGGTCAGTATAGATACTGTATCTACTACTTATGAAACTCGCAGAAAGCTTACAAAATAATGCAAGGCTAATCCAGGTAAGACAAGGATAATATATATGTTAATGAGTGCAGGAATGTTCATCATTTGCCAATAAAGGCACATTCACCTTGTTTGAGACTTAAACAGCTATCACCCAAATTACTAGTCACAAGAAGGTCATTTGAATATGTGTAAACATATGCTGTCTGACTGATTGTAATGGACTATTTGCAATCTGTCAGCTAAAATGGCCAATTGATTGAATGCTTGATGGATGTTTTTTGGAGTAAACCATGGACATACACTTTGGATGTCAGAATTTGTCTGAATTTGACTTTTATGGTTGATGCCTTAAGTCACTTTTCTTTTTTTAATCTCATGTTTTCTTCCTTTTTAAAATAGCATGTTTTTTTATCCTGTAATCTTCTGTGTAATTAGTATAAGTGAAGTGCTAACGTCTAGTCCAATCATCATTTGATGTTATACTGGACAAATTTTGTTTCCACATCCCCTTCTTTAATATACTTTGATATCTCCCAAAACCACTGCTATTTGATTCAAAGTCTACATAAGTTAACATGTTTAAACTTGTCCAATGACCACTTAGACATATTAAAAAATAGTAAAACTTTAGAACACAGAATTAATACTTATAATTAATCCAAAGTAATTTACATGTGCTGTTTAGTTGTAATACAAGTCTCTTCTGCTTAGGTATTATTGCATATTTACATATTTTTATGCATTTGTATTCTATCCCATATACTATATCTGAAACCATTTGAGGGTTTCTTTTTCCTTATGATACCAAGGGATCTACGACAGCTCACCATGGCCAACTCGTTGCAGTCAACTCACTATGGCCAATTTACTGTGGCCATGTCGCCACAGGACAATTTGCTATGGCTAACTCACCATTGGGCAAGCATTATAGTAATATCAAAGAAATAGTGGAATAGAATCATTAAAGAAAGGATGCTGAAGCAGGGACAAAGTGGAACGTGAATGACAAAAATTAAAATGATTTTTAATTACTTTAAATAATTACATTCTTGAATTGCCCTGCAGGGTGGTGAGTTGGCCATGGCAAATTGTCTGTGGTGAGTTGGCTGCATAGCAAATTGACTCCATTACAACATTAGGAGCTTATGTTGTCCTCTTGCTAAAGCAATATCAGTATTACTACAGAACTAAATTTTATGACTCTGTATTATTGTAGCTATCTTCTGATTATATTACAGATAATTTCATCCTACTTATTTTTTTAAAAATCCACCTCCTATCTTACAGACTTCAGGTTGAATAGTCAATCCTTTATTAGCTCTGCTGACTTCATAAATGCACAGTTAAATCTATCATTATTATAATCGTGTGCCCATTGGTGGGACAGTTTCTGTAATATATGTACACATAAATATATATATGCACATGCATGTATATGTATATATGTATATGTATGTATGTATGTATAA
>BLBF01000053.1:5206212-5229677 GCA_015471245.1 Laticauda colubrina
CTTTTGATCTGGCTGTTTATTTCCTCCCCGTAGAGGTCAGATATTTGGTATGTATGTATGTATGTATGTATATATGTATGTATGTATGTATGTATGTATATGTATATGTATATGTATATGTGTGTATATATATATATATATATATATATATATATATATATATATATATATATATATATGCTAAGCCAAAGCCAAACATTATTTTTCTCAAAGCATTAATCAGAAAGTATTTATGTTGACTTGTCCAGTCAGTCAGCAGAGTCAAAAATGACTCAAATACAGAAACACAAGCATCAAATCCCCCCCTCCCACAACATTTATTTATCAATGGAAGAAAAGATACTTGCATTGAAATTCAGGACTGTTTTTCCAGTAGGAGAAATAACCTTGGTTTTTATTAGAAAATGGTGGCTGAGAAGAAAATTAACCCAACCTTCTCCAGCAACATATTGTTTGCTTTCCCCCATTTTACAACTGTTTTTATCTTAATCACACACATTGGAAAGAATTATGCATTTATAATATTTATATATTATATTTATTAACTTTAGCAGATAATTTAAGGTCTTGTAACCCAGACTAGTTAAATAAGTTCATGTATAAAAGATGGAATATAGATCCAGTAAGTAATTAAAACCACCATAAATTTCACATTACCTCCTTTCCCTTTTCTCCCACCTCCCTAAAGGCTTGCCTGGCTGCACTTGCAGTGGTGGCTGCATTGTTTATAATGGTTGTTTGAATCCTTTATTGAAATGTTGATCTGGCATCTCAGTTACATTTGGTCTTCTGTTGGTCCTACAACATGAAATATTCAGATCTGGTTGGCAAATACTGTTTGTGCTTAAGCTGTTTCCAAGAGTGATCTCCTGCAGCTTTGATAATCACAGTGATTTTGAGCTCTTGCAACTAAAATCATGGTGATTGCTTCAGTTCTGGCTGCTGAAAACAACTTGGCCAAAGGCACCCTGTAAGCCCGTTTCCAATGACTGGTGTTAAAGGCTAGGTCACATCGGCCGACAGATGCAAAACGTACGTAAAAAGGACACAGCGGATGAACACATTTTCCATCCGTTGTTATTGGCTCACAAAAGTGCCCCAAATTTGCATAAAGTGAACAGACAACAACGGAAAGGAACGGACAGGGGGAGGATGTAGCCAGGTTGTTAAGCAGATGCTCAACGGAAGCCTAGCGGATGGAAGCGGATGGCAAATCCACAGGGCTTCCGGGGGAGAACACCGAAGCGGACACACAGCGGAAGGAACAGATGCAGAGCGGATGCCTAGCGGATGACGTGGATGCATCGCGGATGCCTAGCGGATGCCTAGCGGATGCCTAGCGGATGCAAAGCATTCACTGCGCATGCGGGGAGGATGCATTGTGTCAGCCCCGCAGATATAAAAGGAGGCAGCTCGCAAGCAGGTCACCATTCAGAGGAAAGAACTGCTGCCAGACACATCTTCAGCCAACAACCATGGGGAAGAAGAAGAAGCCTCTGTCTGCTCCTGCCAGCCCTGGCAAGAAGGACAGGACCACCATCCCACCCCCTGGCGCTGAGTGCTGCTTCTGCTGGGGCTTCTGCTGCTGGTGCTGACTCTGCTGGTGCTGGTGCTTCTGCTGGTGCTCCTGCTGGTGCTTACTCTGCTGGTGCTGCTCCTGGTGCTGGTGCTTCTGCTTCTGCTTATTCTCCTAGTACTGCTCCAGGTGCTGGTGCTTCTGCTGGTCCTGTGGATGCTCCTGCTGGTGCTGCTGCTTCTCGTGCTACTGCTGGTCCTGCTGGTGCTGCTGGTGCTGTTGGTGCTGCTGGTGCTACTGGTGCTGTTGGTGGTGGTGGTGTGGTGGACCAGCCCCTAGAAGCTCAAAGCCCTACTGATTAGGGTCCAGAAGGCCCTGTCAGAGAGAGGAAGAGGCATTCGCGAGGTAAGGGGGAGAGGAGACAGTACTCAATTGCAGAGGAACATGAGGATGAGGTGCTCGAATGGCTGAGGGAGAACGAGTACCTCTGGCGGATGGAACACAGGCTCTATCGAGAGACACCAAGTGGAAGCAGGCGGCTTGGAGAGAGAAGGCGCAGAGCCTGGGCTACACTGCTTATGTCCTCCTGGGGTGGTGGAAGCACATGCATACCTGGTACAGGAAGCTGCACCTCAAGAAATCTGGCCAGGCTGCGGTCAAGCTGACGGACTGGGAGACCTATGTGATGGCCAAGTGCAGCTTCTTGGAGGGTGAGATCTGCCACCGAGGAGCAGCCCCTCTCACAACCCTCTCTTGGTGCCTGCCTGCCTGCAAGCCTTGCTGCCTGCCTTCCTGCCAGCCTGCCTGCCAGCCTTGCTGCCTGCCTTGCTGCCAGCCTGCCTGCCAGCCTGCCTGCCTGCCTGCCTGCCAGCAAGCAACCCCACAACCATGGGGAAGAAGAGAAAGCCTCAGTCATCTGCTGCCAGCCCTGGCAAGAGGGACAGGGCCACCCTCCCACCCCCTGGCCCTCACTCTGCTTCTGCTGGGGCTTCTGTAGCACGGGCTCGCTCTTCTGGGGCTGGGGCCTCTGCTGCTTCTGCTTCTGGAGGAGCTGATGCTGCTGCTTATGGCGGTGGTGCTTCTGCTCGTGCTTACTCTGCTGATGCTGCTTCTGACGGTGGTGCTTCTGCTGGTGCTTACTCTGCTGATGCTGCTCCTGGCGGTGGTGCTTCTGCTGGTGCTTACTCTGCTGATGCTGCTCCTGGCGGTGGTGCTTCTGCTGGTGCTTACTCTGCTGAAGCTGCTTCTGGCAGTGCTTCTGCTGGTGCTTACTCTGCTGAAGCTGGTCCTCGTCCTGCTGGTCCTGCTGGTCCTACTGGTCCTGCTCATGCTCCTGGTCTTCCTCGTCCTGTTGGTCCTGCTCGTGCTCCTGGTCCTGCTCTTTCTTCTGATCCTGCTGGTGCTCCTGGTCCTGCTGGTGCTGCTGGTGCTTACTCTGATGCTGCTGATCCTGGTGCTGCTGGCGCTGCTGCTGCTGATGATCCTGGTCCTGCTGGTGCTGCTGCTGCTGCTGATGATGATGATCCTGCTGGTGCTGCTGCTGCTGGTGGTGTGGAGGAGCAGCCCCTACAACCTGGAAGTCCCTCTGATGAGGGCCCATGTGGTCCTGCCAAAGGGAGGAAGAGGCATATGCGAGAACGGGAGAGGAGGCAATACTCCATTGAGGAGGAATATGAGGATGAGGTGCTGGAGTGGCTGAGAGAGAATGAGTATCTATGGCGGAAGGGACACAGGCTCTATAGGGACACCAAAAGGAAGCAGGCTGCTTGGAGAGAGAAGGCGGAGAGCTTGGGATACACTTCAGAGGTGCTCCTCGGCTGGTGGAAATATATGCACACCTGGTACGGGAAGCTGCACCTCAAGAAATCTGGCCAGGCCATGGTCAGCTGACGGACAGAGAGACCTATGTCATGGACAAGTGCAGCTTCCTGGAGGGTGAGATCTGCCACCAAGGAGCAGCCCCTCTCACAACCCTCTCTCTCAGGCAGCCTGCTGAGAGCCAGTCCTCTTCCGGCCGAGAGTCAGCTCCTGTCTCCAGGCAGGTTTCTGTGGAGCATCCCATGGCGGAGAACCCCCCCCCCTCCAGCTGTTCTAACCATGGCGGAACACGTGGAGGACACCCTGATGCAGTGGGAGAAAGGAGACGGCACTTCCACCACAGTCCAACCCGCATCCACCCCCAGCTCCACCTCCACAGAAAGGCAGAGAGCCAGACAGGAGGGACAGAGCCACACGGTCCTGCTGGAGATAAGAGACACCATCAGGAGCAGCATAGATCTCCTCTCTCAGCTGGTACACACCAACGCCCCATCCTCCAATCGCAAGCCCTTCCTCCCCTATGTGAACTAGACCCTCATGGACATGGCGGAACCCCAGTACCAGGTGGTGAAGGATGGGATCACCGATCTGCTTCACAACCGTCCAGATCCAGATGAACCTGCTCCCACCCAGTCCAGGTCTGCTTCTCCACCCCAGGTGATGTCCCTCCCATTCCAAGGCGTTCCCTCCACCCTACCAGGGCTACAGCTACCAGGAGATCCAGCCGCACAGGCAGCAGTCCTTCCCAGTCCAGACACAGGCTCATCAGATGCGACCATTGCCACTGGTTCCACTGATGTCACCGATGCCACCCACGCCACTGATGCCACCGACGCCACCAATGCCACCCACGCCACTGATGCCACCCACGCCACAGATGCCACCCATGCCAGTCCTCACCCAGCTGCAGACCAGACAGCCCACTACACTGCTCCTTTCTCCACCCCACAACTAATCCCGGCCTCAGTACATCTGTCGTCGGTACTGGGGCTGACACCCCAAGGCATGGAGGAAGAAGCTCTCAACATCACAGGGCTGAGCCAGCTGTCTGAGAGCTTCCTCAACACACCATCCCCTGTTGTTCTCTCGGGGCCAGGCACACCAGTGCCGCTTCAGACCAGCACTCCAGCAGCAGCCACCTCCACAGCACCTGGACCCTTCACCCCTGAGACTGGGCACACCTCTGAGTGACAGAGAAGAGTGCCAGAGACTGGGTGGCTACCTGTAGACTTTATTTGGACACTTGACTTGGGTCATTTTTCTTTTTCTTTTCTTTTTTACAGCTTGTTATTAATAAAGATTATCTTTGCTTCACACACTTGCTTCATTTATTTTTTTCAATAAAGTCTTGGTGGAAACTTTTAGAATTGGTTTAAGCCTTTGCATGCTTGTGGGATGGGTTTAGATAGCAGTGGGATGGGCAGGGATACCTTTGGAATGGATAATAGCTGTGGGATAGATAAACCTCCAGTTCAAGCATAGTGGGACTGTATGGTCGTCCCCCCCCAGGTGCCACACCTATGGCCCTTCATTATCAGTAACAATGTAAGCATTGATCCACACATTTCAACATGAATACAACTCTTTATTAAATGCCCTGTTCATTGTAAGCCCATCCAACATGCATGGCCCAATCTCATCAGTGTGATGAGGCTGAAGGAAGCATCCATTAATCATCTATCATCCTGTCTTGCCACTCCACTGCTCCAGCTGGGGAGTTGCACCAGTGTTTCAGGAGGTTGCGCTGCTTCTTCCCTTCAGGTGAAACTCTGTTGAGGCCTTGCACATCCTCAGTGTCTATCAGGTTTTGCCCTTGCCTCCATTCCCCAGGCTCCATGTCCCCATTGCCTTGTTGGAGGTCCACGAGCCTGTTCTGCAAGACTGGGTAGCGGGTGCGCATGAGATTGTGCAGGATGCAGCAAGCTTCCATGATCCTCCTCACGGTCTCTGGGCGATGCTGCATGGTGGTGAGAAGTACCTGGAACCTGTTGGCCAGGATGCCAAAGGCATTCTCCACCACCCGCCTTGCCCTGGACAGCCTGTAGTTGAAGATCCTCTCTTCACGGGTGAGGCATCTGGAGGTGTATGGCTTCATGAGGTAGGTTCTGAGGGAGAAGGCGTCATCCCCCACGATGAAGTAGGGCACATCTTGCGTGTCGTTCGGCAGGGGGTCTGGATCTGGGAAGCCCATGATGAGGTTGTGTTCCAGCCCCTCCTTGAGGTCACTGGCGTTGTATACCTGGGCATCTGAACATGAGCCGCTGCCTGAAGCATCGATGTACATGAACTTGTCATCAGCATCGACCATGGCAAAGAGGACGATGGTGAAGAAGCCCTTGTAGTTGAAATAAGTGGACCCCAACTTGGCTGGCGCTTTATTCCTGAGCTCCAGCATCAGCTTGTTGTACAGTCCATACTCTGCTCTTCTCCCGATACATCTTCGGACCCAGACGCTTCTTGGTCGCCTCCTTTTCTTCCCGTAGTAGAGTTGAAAGAGCCTGTAGATGGCTTCGCACTGTTGCAAAATGATGGTGGCTACCAAAAGGACTGTGTTACGATCCATGGTGGACATGACTGGATGCTGTGGAAGAGCAAGAGGCAGATGAAGGCTGCAGAGGTCTGCACAGCAGGGCTGCTGGTCTGAAAGTGAGATGCAGGGGAGTTGCTCCCCCTTTTTATAGACAACATAGGTTTTCCCCTATGTGTCCTTTTGCATCCTCTAGGCATCCTCTAGACATCCTTAATATCCGAGATAGGTCCCCTCTGCGAACGTTTTTCTGTTTTAAATGCTTTCTTTGCGAGCTGCATCCGCTTTCATCCTTTCTCCGTCTGTGCTACTTACGCTGCGCGTCCGTTCCGCATCTGTTCCGCTTCCTCCCTGTGTCCGCTTTCTGCTGGAACGGATTTGAGTTGCGCGGATGTGCAGCGGATGCCTAGCGGATGTAACGGATGAGTAACAGATGACGATGGATGCAGAACGGATGTTCCCCATATGCCTAGCGGATGCAGAATGGACGCGTTGGATACATTTTCCGCTCAAAAAGTTTTGAGCAGCTCAAAACTTTTTGAGCAGATGAAATGTCAGTTGACGGATGCTGGACAGATAGAGAGGATGAAAAACGGACGCAGTGAGTACAAACAGAAGCATCGCGTTAACCAACGGATGGCAATTGTTTTTCTCCATTTTACATCCTCTTTCCATCCGTTGGTGCAGTGTGACATGGGCTTTACTGATAGACAGCTGTCAAGTTCAGTTGTCATGGCCAACCTGGTTACATTATCTTCCTCAGAAGAGGATCGAACTGGTGATCTGGAAATTCAAAAATTAAACTCTACAATTAGAACTAAAGGACCAGAAGAAGCCTCTACTGGGCTTGGTCCTAATACATAGAACTAACTTGGAATTTGAGGTATGTCCCCTCCCCTAAGAATATTGATAGCAATATGTGGACAACCAGAATCTATCAAGGCCATGAATCTATAAAGGAATGTTCCTTATGGGAGCTAAAACTTTTTTGGTAGCATGATCCCAGTTAAGCAAAGCTATTTTGTTTTAGCTTTGCCTAGGTATAGAATAAAAGAGTCTTGATAATTTAAAGGCTAAAATTGCTGGACCAATTTGGGAGAGACATAATGCCTGCCAATATGGATTCCTTGGTTCTCTGACAAGTTTCAACCTTGAAACTTCACAATTGGAGGAAAACTGATTTGGACAATGCTATTACCTTTGTTCTTTTAATGCAATGCAAAAGCTACAGCATGCCTTACAAGAAAAATAGATTTGATTAATAACAAGCACATTTTTGGCTGAAGTTCTAGCAGACTGAGAAAACTAATCATCCTTATGGAGTTAGGTATTAATTCTGCATCATCAGAAGGAATTAGTGAAAAAGAAGAGACCAGTTCAGTTGCCTGTTTTACAAAGTTCTTTAAGGCAGGGGTCTCCAACCTTGGCAACTTTAAGCCTAGCTGGGGAATTCTGGGTGTTGAAATTCTCCAGGCTTAAAGTTGCCAAGGTTGGAGACCCCTGCTCTTGGGTCAATATTCCTTCCCCTGCTCTTTACATTTATATGAAACCAATGGGTTATTGTCATTGGAGAGTTTAGGAAATATTTTTTATCAGTATACTAATACTCAGTTTACACCATCACAAAACATTGCATGGAAAATGTTCAAAGCTGTCAGAGTCTAGACTGGACAAAAGATTCAGGATGAAGCTGAATCTATACAAGGATGTTTGTCCATTTGGACTCTGCATTAATTTTAGTGTTATCTCTGGACTGGCAGCCACAGCCACTATTTATGAAGCAGCAGGTTTGAGACTTGGGATTCTTCTAGAGTTACAGCCTCTGATAGTATTTCAAGTGGAAATTGTGGCTAGATTGGCTTATGCCTAATTTCATTTACCATATTCCTGTAGTCTTACTTGGTGCAAGAGGTTTTTGCTTCAATAACTTATGCCATTATTTTTTTCATCTTCCAAGGAATTACATGATTTGTATCTATTCTTTCATCATCTGAGTTTTGTAAAGTCAACTGCAATCGCAAAACCCATAATCACAGTGTTCAGCTAAAAAAATATAAACACGGTAATCATAACCCAAGTGTTCATGATAGGAAAGGTTCAGAATGCCATTGTTCAACTCATTTCCATTTGACATACATAGAACACCAACCATTTTTTTTTTACCTCACAGACAGTTTGCTACGTTGAAGTTCTGAAGTCGATGCACTATTCTTTTTGCTTGTACGAATCAGTCATGTACAATTCTTGCAGACTGCAAATGATTTGCCACTGCTATAGTACATTGCCATAGGACAGAGAGAGAGTTACTGGCCCAAGGCTTTCTACTTAAGACAGATTAAAACTCATGGTATCAGTTTCTATCAAGTTTGTTTATCCATCTATCTAACATCTATCTATAAAATTAATTGGCCACTCATTTTACCACAGTATAACTATGATGAATCTGTGGAAAGGCCTCCCTTTGGAAATCACCCTCATTCCTCCCTGATTATACTCAGAAAGATGCCAAATGCAGAAATATTCTGGAGGTCATTCTATTTTATTTGAATCTCCTGATTTACAGTTTGTTTTTATATCATTCCAACTACTAAGAGTTGTTTGATCACAGTATTATAGAATTATAATAAATAATTAACTAAATATCTTCTTTCTTAAATGAATCCAACTATTTTATAAGCTTTTTTAAAAAAAGTCAACTATTTTTGAAATAAGAACAGTTGCATTGAACAAATTATCATGATATGTCAAAGAGCTTAACATTAAGATAAAATATCAAGATTCCTTGGGAAAAGCTCAAAATAGAGGGATTGGAAGAAATGTGAACTCTATCTTATATTGTGTTAATAATTATAGGAATTTTGGGGAATATTGTGAGATTTTATGGGCTGTTCTAATGTGGGTTTTTAATTTTGTAAGCTATTTAGAGTCATTCTGTGTTAGTTTTTGGTGGCCATATAAATTTGTTTAATAATAAATAATTTAAAAATATGTTGAGGCCGAGATAAAAATAAGGAAGGCTGTTATCACTTCAAGCAGTTGATTTTAATTCTGCATGGAAAGTCCAGCATGCTGCCTGGATAATTACACTTCTCAAGCAGAACATTACTGATCTCTAAAATGGATAATTATAAAAGAGGCACCTGGTGGTCTCATGCCATTTCTTTGGCAAAAATAGTGAAAATGCAGAACTCCATGATTCCAACATTTTACTTCTCAATACATTGACTCTGTTACTTTAAGATAACAAGTTAACTCTGCTCCATTATATCAAAGACATCAAGAAAATAATATTTTGTAATAGTGTTTCCTTGATTCCTTTGGCCTATATAAACTTCCCACAGATCTGAAATAGCTGAATTGTTTTATGATAAAAGATTTTCACCCTATTTGGAGAATTATTCCTTAGGTGGTAATCTTGACTCATGCATGCTAATATTAATGGATATATGTGCATATTATGATACATCCTGGGAAAGGATGCAGAGAATATATCTGAAATAAGTTCATGCAGTGTGGCATTACAGATTCTCCATGATGGCTTAGAATTCTAGAAATTGCAATTAAAGTGTTATGGGGAAGTTATAACAAATTTGCAAAAAAAAAAAGATCCATATAGAAGAGAGATTCAGAAAGAGAATCAGATTCAATCACAAGTCGTTGATTCCACCTACCTGGAAATTATATAATGCCATTGTTTTGTATTAAAGTCATTTTTTTGGTTATAATTGTTTCATCAAATAGGCAACTGCACGCAGAAAATACCATTGCAATTTGCAATAGTGATAAGATTCTGCTGAGCAGTATTGCATGAAGAGCTCTCTCAGGTTACTGCAAGGGATATCTGGCCTGCCTTGCTTCATAATTGTTGTCACCCAGTGTAATGGTTTAATATCAAAATTAGATTAACAAGCTTAAAATATAGCAGCAGCAGTTTGGGGATTGCCTATAATCACAAATGAGTAGAGTGCTTGAGCTTTATTTTCCAGAGAGAGTAAAATAAAGATGTAGTCAAAAGAAAAGGTAGAAAAAGTGAATGCAAAATCTGTAAAAGCATTAGTTTGTTTGGTGACTAAGGGAAGTTGTTTAACAGAATTTATATTGAAAGAAAATGAATGGACACATTGAGAATATCTGGGAAGTATAGTGAAGCTTTTTTGATAGAGGATACACCAACCAACTTTTTACATTTAAATTGGTCACTGAAAAATGTATACATGTAAGAAAGTTTATTTGTAGATTTATTGATATAGAGAAAATGTATGATAAAACGAATAGGTTTGAATTGTGGAAAGTTTTGCATAAATACTGAGTTGAAACTTGGGTACTGAATTCAACAACAGTAATATGAGATGAAAACAAACAATGCACATGAATAAAATTAAATGATAAATGAATGGTTCTATGAATATGAGCAAGAAAAAAGAGATACTTATATCTTAATATTATGGATCAATGTAAAAGATATGCTACTTGTGATCTTATGTTGATTGGGAATATGAATGCATATATATTAATCATACTTTTAAATTCCATGTTTGACTGAGACTTCAACAGCAAATTTGTATTTTATGATGGATGAAGGAGTGTGTGCCTGCTAATAACACATAAAAAAGCAAAGTGGTTGTACTTGTCAGAGAAAATAGAACAAACAACTGCAACTTGTGGTAAATGGCAAACAAAACCTGAAGCAATTTGATGAAATTGTGTACCTCAACTGAACTTTTATTAAATTGGGGAAATAGAAATTTTAAGACATTCCTGTGCTGGTAGCAAGACAATAGAGTAGATAATATGTGGTCTGTTGTAAGAATGAATGTTTGTTGAAAGAACCAAAAGTGTGCATGTTACAGTTTCTCCTCAATAGCAAGGAAATGAATGTTAGGTACTTTTGAATAAATATAATGGTAAGAATGAGCTGGGAGGGGTATTTAATAAGTGAGGTAAAACAAGAAGAGATAACAGTCAAATATGAATGGTTGCTGAATACAACAATGGGTAACCAGTATAAAATAAGACAATTAGAGAGAATGAATGAGGATTGGATCACAAAACAATTATACGAAATAAGAGTAATTGGGTCAACCGAAATGAGAATATTAAGTTTTGAAGTTGACTTTCAAAAAGAAAAAGATGAAAAATTTAAAGACCAGGATGTATTTTATAATATTGTATAGCACACGGGACAGATGTGTTGGAAGCAAAAATGGTTTACAATGACAGAGAGATACAAAGAGATATAGTGAATGTTGTTGATGTAAACTAGATTAATTGTACTTCCTTTTTCTGATGTCCTAATTCTAAAATCAATGATGCACACTACCTCCATATCTACTTAAGCTGCGCAGCAAACAAATAATAAGAAAGGAAATATATGAGATTAAATATGGAATAAAAATTGAAGATTGTAAAACTAGTAAGATGTACAGATAAACAGCTTTGTAGCCAAACACAAACACAAGGATTTTCTCCAGAGCAACTGTGTTAGTCTATGGTTCAGACTGAGTGGAGACAATGAAGAAAAGGTTTGAAGATATAGAGGCACAATGAAATTAGTCAAATTTCCACAGATATCTAGACAAAAAACAAATTTTCAGTTATCTAAGCTCATTTACTCAGCCTAAATAGTGTTGAATTTTTATCAAAGCCTTCATCCAAGTAGTTCTAAATGGAAGTTAATAATAATTCAGACAAGCAGAGATTATGCCTTTATAAATCTGGACAGGTTGAGTCAATTGAATAGACAATTTTGACATGTACATTTCATACTGGCCTCTACTTAGGATAATTAAGTAGACTTATACCTGATCATTTAGATGATATTTATTTATATTGGTAGATTAAAAACTCAAGATAATTTATGCAGTTTTAAACTACTGATTTCTACCTTCAAGGATTTAACCATTTTATCTTTGACAAGATCATACTAATGTATGTACTTATAGAGCTGTCATGTATATCCTTTCTATGGCAATTATTAATACAAATATTTATGATACAGGGTATAACTTGACAGTATGTAATTAATATTAAAAATTAGTGTAGTAGTAGAGATAGCAACTCCAACTTTGCTCTCATGTCAAAAAGCTAAGCAATCCTGGTTAGTATTTGATAGGATATCACAAGAAAATATTAGGATTGACTAAGAAGTAAAACAAGCAAAAAAAAAAATCTATTAGGAAGTGTTTCTTCCAAGAAAACTTCATGTCCAGGAAGTCACAGGTTCTAAGGTTGTGAATTATTTCCTATCATGGGCATGCAATATTTGGTTACAAAGCAGACACCTGGATATTTTCCTGTGTACATTCGTGTGAAACCATTATATACTGATATGATATATATCATTCTAATTGTAGATCCCTAATTACATATTTTATCAGTGACAACCTTTCTAATGGGTGACAGGCCTTCATATCCTTCATTGCATCTAATAAATCAATACTAATTAAATGAATATTGATGATATAGGTATTAATAAAAATCTACAAGGTAATATTGTGTCACTTCTTACCTTTGTGAGCTGGAGATGCCTCTCCATTATTTCAAACAGCTAGAAATTACAACCAACAATAATCTCCACAAATTGTAAATTAGAGTTTGTTCAGTTTAGACCAAAAGCTTAAAGGAATAATACTACTGGAGAGTATTGATCTCTCTTTTCTATTTTTCTGCAATCCATAGCTAAAGGTGGGTTACATAGCCATTCCTCTTTTGATTTTCATTGGCTCAAATAAAAGAAGTGGATTTTTTTGGCAAAATGATAGCAGAGGCTTCTTTATACCGACTGCCTGGAAGCAGACAATGCTTGCTATTTCAATATATTTTCCAAGTGATTGAAAAGCTGCAACAGTTGTTCTCTTCTTTGTTGGACATGATGGCTTTGGCAGATGACACTGGAAAGACCTGACTTGCTCTGTAACTCTATCTCTGTCAGACTGCAATGATTCATCTATGTACTTAAATGCTATCTATAAATCTGTCTCTGCTTGCTGGTCTGTTGCACTGAATCCTAATTAATCTGCATCTCCTACCACCATCAATCAGGCTATCTGTGTATTTTCACCTCAATTTTGGGACGGTCAATCCTATGCATCTATGTAAAGAATTTCAATATGTACAATGACTATTAATCATTTACTGGGTGTGTGCCTGCTGAAGCTGTAGATTGCTGATTCTGTCCATATCTATCTGTCAAAATTGTCCATTGTACAAAAGAGGAAATTCTGAGAATTAGAAAAATATTCACGAAATAAAACAGTCAGATATAAACAGGTTGTTTCACTCTTGTAGCAAAAAGCAGATGGGCAAACAGAATGCAACTAATATTAATGCTAGGTCACATTGGCCGACGGATGTAAAACGTATGCAAAAAGGCCACAGCGGACGAGCAAAATTTTGGGGGTGGCTCCATCCATTGTTATCCACTCTCAAAAGTGCCCCAAATTTGCATAAATAGAAGGGAACGGAATGGAAAGGAACGGACGTAGGGAGAATGTAGCAGGGATGTAAAGCGGATGTTCATAGGAAGCCTAGCAGATGACAGCGGATGGAAGCAGATGACACATCCGCACAGGTTCCGGGGGAGAATAGCGAAGTGGATGCGTAGCGGAAGGGGCGGATGCATAGTGGATGATGCGGATGCATCATGGACGCCTATAGGAAGCAAAGCGGATGCATAGCAGATGTATAGCGGATGCAAAGCGTTCACTGCGCATGTGGGGAGGATGAATTGCATCAGCTCCGTGGATATAAAAGGATGCAGCTCACAAGCAGTCAGCATTCAAAGGAAAGACCTGCTGCCAGAGACATCTTGAGAGAACACCATGGGGAAGAAGAAGAAGCCTGTGCCTACTCCTGCCAGCCCTGGCAAGAAGGACAGAACCACCATCCCATTCCCTGGCACTGACTCTGAAGCTGCTGGTGCTTCTGCTGCTGCTGGTGCTTCTCCTGCTGCTGGTGCTGCTGGTGCTTCTCCTGCTAGTGCTTCTCCTGCTGCTGCTTCTGCTGTGGCTGCTGCTATGGTGGACCAGCCCCAAGGCCCTCAAAGCCCTGCTGCTGAAGGCCCTGAAGGCCCTGCCAGAGGGAGGAAGAGGCAAGGGAAGGAGAAGGGAGAGAGGAAACAGTACTCCATTTCCGAGGACCATGAGGAAGAGGTGCTGGAATGGCTGAGGGAGAACGAGTACCTGTGGAGGAAGGGCCACAGGTTATCGTGACACCAAGAGAAAGCAGGCAGCTTGGAGAAAGAAGGCGGAGAGCCTGGGCTATACAGCTGATGTCCCCCTGGGGTGGTGGAAGCACATGCACACCTGGTATGGCAAGCTGCACCTGAAGAAATGTGGGCAGGCCGTTGTCAAGCTTACTGACCAGGAGACCGATGTCATGGCCAAGTGCAGCTTCCTGGAGGGTGAGGTCTGCCACCTAGGAGCAGCCCCTCTGTCAACCCTCTCCCTCACACAGCCCACAGAGAGCCACTCCTTTTCCAGCCAGGAGACAGCTACCATATCCAGGCAAGGGTCTTTGGAGGGCCCCACGTCAGAGACCCCCCCAACAGCTGTACTCCCTGTGCCAGAGGATGTGGAGAATCCCCTGTGTCAGATGGAGCAAGAAGAAGCAGCCACCAGAGACCACCCCACCCCCACCCCCAGCTCCACCTCCACAGAAAGCAGGCAGAAAGGCAGACCGGAGGGACAGAGCCACACTTGGAGATCAGGGACACAATCAAAGCCAGCACAGATCTTCTCTCCCAGCTGGTCCACTTCGACATACCATCCTCGAACCGCAAGCCCTTCATCACCTACATGCCCGAGGCCCAGTACCAGGTGATGAAGGAGAGGATCACAGCTCTTCTGCACCACCCTCCAGGCCCAGTTGAACCTGCTCCGACCCACTGCAGGTCTGCTCCTTCACCCCAGGCGATGTCACAGCCCTTCCACGGATTTCAACAGCCCCTCACCAACCAAGGCGACTACTACCAGGACTTCCCACAGCAGAGGCAGCCCTTCCCAGTCCAGGCCCAGGTTCCTCGGACACCACAGACACCACAGATGCCTCACCTCACCCAGCAGCAGACCAGACAGCCCCACTACACTCCTCCTTTCCCCACCCCACAGCCAAGCCCCTCAACGGACAATCTGTCATCAGTCTTGGGCCTGTTGGGCCTTATTATCAATAACAATTTAATCATTGATCAACACATTTCAAAATAAACAAAGCTCTTTATTAATGCCCTGTTCATTGTAGGGCCACTCAACATACATGGCACAATCTCATCAGTTTGATGAGACAGTCTCAAAAAAGCATCCATTAAGCATCTACCATCCTGTCTTGCCACTCCACTGCTCCAGCTGGGGAGTTGCACCAGTGTTTCAGGAAGCTGCGCTGCTTCTTCCCTTCACGTGAAGCTCTGTTGGGGCCTTGTACATCTACAGAGTCTATCAGGTTTAGTCCTTGCCTCCATTCCCCAGGCTCCATGTCCCCATTCCCTTGTTGATGGTCCACAAGCCTGTTCTGTAACACTGGGTAGCGGGTGCGCATGAGATTGTGCAGGATGCAGCAAGCTTCCACGATGCTCCTCACAGTCTGTGGGCAATGCTGCATGGTGGTGAGAAGTACCTGGAACCTGTTGGCCAGGATGCCAAAGGCGTTCTCCACCACCCGCCTTGCCCTGGACAGCCTGTAGTTGAAGATCCTCTCTTCACAGGTGAGGAGTCTGGAAGTGTAGGGCTTCATGAGGTAGGTTCTGAGGGAGAAGGCGTCATCCCCCATGATGAAGTAAGGCACATCTTGTGTGTCGTTGGGTAGAGGGTCTGGATATGTGAAACCCATGATGAGGTTGCGTTCCAGCCCCTCCTTGAGGTCACTGGCGTTGTATATCTGGGCATCTGAAGCTGACCCCTTGCCTGAAGCATCGATGAACATGAACTTGGAGTCAGCATCAACCATGACAAAGAGGATGATACTGAAGAAGCCTTTGTAGTTGTAATAATTGGATCCTGAGTTGGCTGGAGCTTTGCAGGCCATGTGCTTCCCATCTATGGCTCCAATGGTGTGGGGAAAGTTCCACCTCTGATACTACTGCTCTGCAACTTTCCTCCAGCCTTCTTCAGTGGTGGGACACTGGAGGAGCTCCTCCACATATTCTTTGATGATGGCCTGCACCACTTCTCTGACCACAATGCTGATGGTGTTGTATGGCACCCTCCAGGCATACTGCATGTTTCTGTATGTGGTCCCAGAGGCCAGGTGGTGCAGAGTCAATGTCACCTTCGGTCCAGGGTCCAGGCTGGGATGGAAGTTGGTGTTTGCCTTGGTCAACCTGGGTCTCAGACGCTCCACAACTTCGTCAAACATAGCTGGTGGCATCCTCACGAAGTGCTGGAATGCACGAGTGTCTTCATTCCTCAGCTCCACCATCAGGTTGTCATACAGTCCAAACTCCGCTCTTCTCCCGATCCATCGTCGGACCCACACAGCTCTTGGACGTCTCCTTCTTCTCCTTGCGTAGAAAAGGTGAAACAGTCTGAAGAGGGCTTTGTTCTGGTGTTGAATGATGGCGGCTTCCAAAAGGAGTGTGCGATGATCCATGGTGGAGATCAATGGATGATGTGGAAGAGCAAGAGCAAGGCTGAAGAGGTCTGCACACCACGGCTGCTGGACTGATAGTGAGATCCAGGTGATTTCCTCCCCCCTTTTTATAGGAAATATCGGTTTTCCTCTCGGTGTCCTTCCACATACTCTAGACATCCTCAATATCTGAGATACATCCCATATACAAATGTTTTGTCTGTTTTAATGCTTTATATCCGAACTGCATCTGCTTTCATCCTTTCTATGTCCGTGCTACTAACGCTGTGTGGACGTTCCGCATACCTTTCACTTCCTTCCTCTTTCTATTTTCCGCTGGAGCAGATGTGAGTTGCGCGGATGCCCAGAGGATGCTGAGAGGATACAGCGGACGTTTAATGGATGACAACGGACGTAGAACGTTTGTTGCCCGTATGAGTCGCAGATGTAGATCGTACGTGGCGGAAAATTCATCCACTCAAAATGTTTTGTGCAGCTCAAAACTTTTTGAGCAGATGAAATAGCAGTAGACAGATGCTTGACAGATAGAGTGTATGAAAGACGTACGCAGTGAGCACACAACGGATGCATCGCGTTTTCCAACAGATGGCAAGCGTTTTTCTCCGTTTTACACCCTCTTTGCATCTGTTGGTGCAGTGTGACATGGGCTTTAGGTTCTCTCCTTGTTTTCAAAATGTTGGGGAAAATAGCAGAATAACAGATAAAGCCTTCAAAATAATGCAAGGTCAGAAAACTGTTTTCTTGAACATTCTGTTCAGAATTGTTTTTCAGAATTTTGCATCAGGAACATGTGATGGAGTTTTTTTTTACAAACAACTTAGTGCTGATTTAACATAGCAAGCTTTCTTAAAAAAATAAGACTGAAAAAAATTCTTCAGCCATCTCATAATTTTTTGTGAAAACACTTCTCCAGCCTCTGCATGGCTGTTTGACAGATGGACAGGAAAGATGAATGATAACAGAACAATATTTTGTTCCTGGAGAAATTAATGGTGGAATATTTTTACATAAGTTGCTACAGTACAAAAATTGGCCAGTCAATGCATAATCCCTTCAGAAACAAATGTGAGCAAAAGAATCCAATAGCTTTTAATATTGCTGAAACCAAACCTGATAATTCTTACCTAAGCAAAATGCACTGAAGTAATCCAAACAGTATCTAAGAACTATAGAGTTTCCTATAAATTGCAGTGCCTGCCTTGTATCTTGTATGAAGAAATTTAATTCAGAATTAGTATGAAAGAATATTATTTATATCATGCAGGGTGCAACAAAATCAAAAGGTGGTCCAGGTAAAGAGAGCAAGAGTTTACAGTTCCTAGCCAAGATTATGCTCATTTTGTTTTCTATAAACAATTTTTGAGTGCAATGGTTTTAGTTGCATGGAAACAATTAAAAAATGTGTTCTGCTCCTGTGGGGATGCTGTTACTCTATCTAATTCTACCAATTCATCTAAAATGTTGAACATTTGTCAAGAATATCTATATTTTGCAAAATAAGCAATAAAAAGGAACAGTGATGGCAGACCTAGGAGTTCATACTTAATTTGCTTCTCAATTTCTTCAAATATCTTTCTAAGCACAAACTAATTCCTATGTAGTTTGCCTTTCCTAAAAACTATCTGTTCACTTTGTCCATGTAGGCTCTGTTCTTTGGAAGATCTTAAGAAAAATTTTACTTGTATGAATAATTTATTTACTAGTTAAGGAATTTACACATTCTCTTGAATCTCCTTTCCTCTGTACTGAAAGGTTAACACTTTAATTGCCTCTTTTCCTGAAGCTTTAAACTGTTCAATGGGTTATTTATCCAGGTGTTTTCCTCTTGACAGCTGGTCAAATCTCACTTTCTAATGAAGTACTTCCTGAATATATTTTATCTCTATCAGTGCTTCCGTAATTTCATGATCTTGTTGGTAAAGAATTATAATCTGTGTTCCTTGAACCTCATTTGTCCTATGATCTCTTTTGTGATTACTCTTAAATAGTCCTATTGTAATTGTCCTACCATTTCTGTCATCTTAAAAATATAACACATAGTTTTCCTTGTTATTTTTCATTGTTGACATTGAATATGGAAATATCTTTCTCTGCCCTTTTTTGCTTCACCATATTTATTTAATACACAACTTTCTTGTTCTCCATTGCTTTCTTTCTCAATTTGCATTATCATTCCTTTTTTATTTTATTTTGGGGAATATTAAAGGTTTTTATTAATATTTTATTAATATTAAAGGTAATTGTGGTAACTACTGCAGATACATTTGGAGGAGTGAAGGAGGGATAGATAAGATACAATCATTTTAAAATGATCTTTAAAATATCATCCTAGTACCTAGAAGAACTGCTATTCTGAATATTCAGAATATTTGAAGAAATTTTCAGGTAGGGTGAACAGAAAAAAAGTTAAGTCAAGCTGGCCATCCTGTTTATTTATTGGTCTACTTCTTTCATTTAATGTAGGATATATTTCTGAAGGATATCTTTCATGTTGCTATATGTTAAAGAGCAATGCATTTCTAAATAAATTTTTTTTTGGTATAATGTTAACCCTGTTATTTATTTTAGCTATATTTCTATTAACTTTTTATTCTCTGTGTTCCTTTTTAATATATCCTTTCTTTCCATAACAACTTTTCTAAACTAAGCACAAAATTACTTTCCTTCATTCTATACTTCATTTCTTCCACTGTTTTTCGCCTCCTCATTTCTTCTTGCCCACGTTTCTCCAGATCCCTATGTGACTGCATCGTGTTCACTCAGTTTGATCTCTTTATCAGCAATTACATTCTCTCTTATTTTAGTAGTAGAATACCTGCTTCTGTGTTCAGTCTCTGAAATTCCCAAACAAAAGATTTCATGTAACACAATAAGAAAGAACTGCAGCTTGAAATTTGTAGCATGACTGGAACAATTGGAAAATTATTATGGCCTGGAAAAGACAGTGTTGGACCCATGGCTTAATTTATTATCAGAGTATATTTTATATATTCTCTGTTACTTTCTTTTACTTTCTATCACTATTTGCATATCCTATTCAGTTTTTGCAACATATGTAGAGATGAATAATTGCCCTCCTGTTAGCCAAAGGAGTATTTTCTTTTTAGTTTCGCAAGAGATTTCTTAGGAAGCGCCTTTGATCAGAGACAAATACTGCGATAAATGTAGTTATCATTTTACCACTCTGGAATCCTGGAGCAGGCAGTCACCTTGATTTCTTGCAGGGAGAAGCAGAATGAAGCAATGTAGCACTAAGACTTTAAATGGGAAATAACATCTGGGATGATTCCCCTTTTATCATAAACCTAACTGATTCAGGTATTGGTGGTTGCAATATAGCCTAGTAGGAAAAATATTTTGTGAAAATGTTCATTTATATAGTGTTGGGAAAAATAATCCAGTGTTATTTTTTTAAGAAACAAATGATGCTTAAGGACTAGAAGAAATTATATGTAGGGAATTATGAGGCAAGTGTGATCCACAATCTATATAGCATTGTAACAGGGGCTATATATTATATATGTATTGGCAGGGGATGATAAAGTTTAAAGAATTCTGTTGCAGCTCAATCTTGAGCTAGTAAGTTGCAGCTCAATGTTGATAAACAGAAATCAATGACTCCCAGAAACATTGATGTATCCATGGCAGAACTGCATGATAACTTAAAGCAAAATTTAAAGCAAGAACAAAAAATATTGGTAATTAAAAACTGGATCTCTGTAGGTAGTAGAAAAGTCCATAATTATCTAGCTAAAGAGCCTTCTCCCATTGAAGTCTGTGGGATATTAGTTTTGCTAATTTGTTTTGCATGAATAAATGTGTTTCTTGCTGTTCAGCATATGTCTGGTGCCATGAAATTATGGACTTCCTTGGAGTTTTGTCTTAGAAGTGAAGACTTTCAAATTTTTTAAATCGAAAGCATTTTCATTTTAAAATTGTAATATTAATATTGTCTCTGAAGGAAAAATAAGATGCATAACTTAATCCCCCCCCCACTGTCTTTAACTACACCACATATAAATGGGACCATATTTTCAAAATACCTTTCTTTCCTGAAAGAAAAAACAACTTAAAATTTAAATGTATTTCCAAATACATAATTAAAATAAATACACATTTTTGAACCTACAACCATGAACATATATTGTTTCCAAATGGCTCAGAAATCAGGAGCAATTTAAAATGATAGCCTACAGTTCTAAAATGTATAGAAAGGAGAGTAAATCAATATAAAAAATGTTTGTCCTTTTCTTGGGTAATATCACTGACATGAAAAAATTCTCTGCTAATAGCAGACCAATGAGTTACCTTTGGCCAATTGCTTGTTTTGAGCTCAGTGCATGCTGAGTGTATATCTAGTAGTGCAATTAATCATAGTCACAGGATTGATTGATCACCTTCCAATCCATTTGAGCACAATTTATGCAGAGAAAATAGCAATAATTTCAGAATGTCTGCTATAACAAATGGGTTACCCCTTTACTCTATTTTGATGGACAAAATATCAGGAAAAAAAAAACATGACTGGATTTATTTGCTTTTAAAATCGAAATTTATTTGCTTTTCTGACAATTGATGAATATTATTTGAAGCCTGTATAACAACAATGAAAGTTTGGAGTAGTGTCTATTAACTAAATATTTGTCCTTAATTCCAAAGATATATATTGGGATACAAGTGAGCATAAACCCCTGTCTAAGACTTTTTAAGACAACCATGTCTTTTCTTTAAAGCAGCATTGCAATTCTGTGTAAAGTAGCCATAAGGTTTTTTTTAAAGGAATGGAGTAAGATTGGCTTCACATCCTGTATATTGGTTTGTATACAGGAAAGGTGGATGTCATGTCTTCATCATAATCACTTCTAATTAAAGAGAAAAAATAATTAGAGTCAAATGCTCAGAAAATATTCCTTCCTTCCTATTTTCAATGAAAATGATGTTATCTGTATGCATTGATCTTGCTCATGCCCAGTGACAGCCACTTCAAAGTTCCCTTTCTTTTTCAGGTTCTGCTAAGAAGCTCTCCTAAATGCATTTTATTATTTTTTATATGGAAGTTAACATATGTACTATACTATTAATTATGCACACTACCCTGAGTGAGCAAAAAATAAAGGTGGGATTAAAAAAAACTAATAAGTGAAATAAATAAAATTGTCTTTAGGATGTATTATGTATGATTATATCCTGTATTCCATGTTAATCTTGGCATTGTGTGTTTCAACTAAACTATACTTTATAAAATTAATGATTCATTTAGATAAATAAAACAAATCACAGATGATTGGGTTCTTGAATTAAATGAGTCATGATGTGACTTTTGGTTTATGTAAATTCAGAAATACTTGAATTAATCCACTACAAGTCTTTATTATGCTATAATACCTTTTTATGTTTTTCTTAGTATTTCTTTCATGCCAATGAAAAGGGAACAGTTTAGATCAGTGGTTCCCAAACTTTTTAAGTCCACCGCGCCCTTGGTGCTACAAACTCATCCTTGGTGCCCCCACCAAGGAATGGGATTCACATTTCTGTGGGTGTGGACTAACTTGAGGATGTGGCTTGCTGGTCATGTGACTGGGTGGGTGTGGCTTGCTGGTCATGTGACTGGGTGGGTGTGGCTTGCTGGTCACGTGACTGGTTGATGTGGCTTGCTGGCTGGGCATGGCTTGCTGGTCACATGACAGGGTGCAGGTGTGGTTTGGTGGTCATGTGACTGGGTGGGAATGGCCAGGTGAGAATGGCCAGGTGACTGGCAAACAAGTGATCCTCAGTTAACGGCCAGTTGTTTAGCAAGTGTTCTAATTTATGACTGGCCTCCCCAGAGATACTTGACATCTTTTTGGAGTTTTGACAGCCATGCATACACACACACTCCCTTCTAACCCTGTTGGAGCAGGTCATTGGACTAGAATAGGCAATGCATCTCTGATTAGATTCTAGTAGTGAATAAAATCTCATCAGAGATGCCTTGCCGATTCTTGTTGTTTTGTTTTATTTGTATCTCTTTATTTTATGTTGACTTGTGTGTCCCTTCTTGTGCACAACCCAGAAACTTTTGTGATTCTTTGCAGCAAATATTACTGATCTCTGGCTTTGCTCCACTTTTCAAACATGCTGCCACTGCTGTGTTCTAGGTGCCGGCCCCACAGGCCCACCCCATTGAGCCCACTACACTGGAGGGACCTGCCCAAGCAAGTCAAGTCAATGGGGTGAGCTTGAGAGAGAGAGAGAAGGAAGAAAAGAAGGAAAAAAGGAAAAGAAAGAAAAAGGGACAAAGAAAGAGCGGGGATGGAAGGAAGGGATAAAAAGAAAAAGAAATAAAGAAAGAGGGAGGAGAAAGATAATAAGATATCTATTCTAGTCCAATCACCTGCTCCCACAGGGTTGGAAGGGAGTGTGTGTGTGTATGTTCTCCTTATAATTTATCAGTACATTTTGGTTTTGCCTTCTTCAGAATTGGCACTGTAATACATTGGGGGAAAGTAATTTTTTAGGGTGAGATCTGGTCCAATGGATCCTGTTTAAACCCTCAACAAAATGTGATAGTCTTGACCATGTTTCTGATAGTCTTGACCATGTTTCATCCACAAAACCTGGCAAAGTTGTTTCAATGTGGAAAAGGACCTCAGTCTAAACTAGGCCTCATTTCAATCTGATGCATTAGGTCTCTCTTTCTCTCTCTTTCTTTCTCTCTCTCTCTCTCTCTCTCTCCCACCTTCCCTCCTTTCCAGATTGGCTTTGCTGTACTTTCCCAATGTGCCTGCAGGGGTGGCACTTTGAACATGGGTGGATGGATGGATAGAGAGAGAGGGAGACAGAGAAAGAGACAGGTAGGTAGATAGATTGGTAGATAGGTAGGTAGGCAGGCAAACCTTTTGGATGAATGTATGGATAGGTAGGTAGTTAGATTGGTAGATTGATAGGTAGTTTGTTAGATAGATTGTTAGATAGATAGATAGATAGATAGATAGATAGATAGATAGATAGATAGATAGATAGATAGATAGATAGATAGATAGA
>BLBF01000053.1:5231540-5272347 GCA_015471245.1 Laticauda colubrina
GTGTGTATAAAACACACATTCCATTCCAATTCAATTCTATCATTAATATGCATTAAAATCTTAACATCTTTAACATTTCTTTTCAATTGAATATCATACTTCTTTGGGAACAACTTATAAACTTTCCATGGTTAATTCTTTTTTTCCCATATTTCTTACTTATATTTTTATAAATCATTACTAATAATTAAAAATTTTCCCTTTAATTATCTCAATCATTTTAATTCATTTATTTATTAACAAACATCCCACTACATTACAATAAATATTTTATCCATCATCATATTTTCTGAAATTATTTCTATTTGTAATATAACAATGCTATCTTATGTACCTTTGCAGAATACCCTTTACAATTAAATTTTCACTCATTATCTCTAAACAAATTTATGGTTTGAATCCTTATATCTTTTCCCTGTTTCTCCATTTCTTGTTTCTGTCTTTTACAACTTCTTTTCCTTACCTTCTTCCCCCTCTTCTTCTTCGTCTCCTTTTTACCCCTCGTCTCTCTACTTCTAAATCTCTCATTTATAATCCCCTCTTCTGTTGCTTTCTAATATTATCTTTCAAATTGTCCTTCTTCTTTTTGGTTGTTTTTTTTAGTCTTAAACCTTTCACTCTCTTTTCCCCCTTCTCTTCCCCCTCCCCACTTAAAATTATTTGATCATTAAAGATGGCTTCTTCTTTGTCCCAATCTTCCTGTTCTGCAAGTGTTTCTTGTTGCTTCTCATAGTTCCAGATCTCCGTTTCTAAGAATTGAAACACAAAGCCAAAAGAACTTCTCCCTTCTTGTGCATCTTCTTTCCATTTTTTAAGTTCTGTTTTCAGTTCTTCTAAGAGTGATACCATTTTAAAAACTTTTAAACAACCACCCAGTTAATTTTAGTCATCCATATGCAAAAAACCAAAAATCACCAACTAATCCAAATAATCCAAGGTTGTTTCTATTTGCTTCTTTTTTCCACTTTCTCTTCCTCGGGTTCTATTATTTTGTTGCCAAGTTTCCATTAAAATGTATCTTTGAGGAATTTTGTTAAAATTTCACTGTGAGTTCCTTTTAATTACAGTTCCATTCCTTAATTCCAGGCAGTCTCCTCCATTTTTCCAGATCCTGCCCTTCTATTCTTTTTTCTCCTTTCCAGCTTTTAAAAACTTTTAAGTGTCCAGAAATCTTTATTATCCCTTTGACTTTTATTTTCAGCTTAGATGCCTATTAATGTCAAAGTGGATTTTTTTTTCAATTTCTTGCTTAAGTCTCTTTGCTGTCAGTATAAGGAATGGAAGAGAAAAACCCTAATCCTTTCCCTTCTCTCTCTCCTTCACAGCTTCAAAATCTTCTTTGGGAACAATGTTGTTAAGTTTAATTTCCAGGGTACCTTATTTGTTGCTTTTGCTGTTTGACCCGGTCAACCAAAACTTTCTCTTCTTATCTTCCTCCTGAACATTCTTTTCTGGTCAAGTTCTTCTTTGTGGTGGCCATTTCTGACTACCACTGCACCTGCCTTCAGGAAAGGAATAATGGCCAGCTGGGGAGGAGAGATGCGGCTCTCCTCAACCCTGCAGGCAGTCTCCCCCCTCTTCACCACCTCTATGGGGTGGCTTAGCCCCAAAACCAGCCAGCTCGGGGCGGTCCAGCAGTGAGCACAGATCAAAGCCTTGGAGAGATGAGGTTTTGGTCTGTTGCTGAAGAAGCTCAAACCAGAAGCCCCTGGTGTCCTTTTTTGTGTTTCACTGGTTCTATTTTTGTGTTATTCTGTGTAATATTCCCCAGATCTTTAATGTTGATGGATGCTGACTGATTCCTCTTTCCACATTCTATGATCCCCCCAAACAATATTTAAAAAGTCATTTGGAAGATTGTTGCCATTGATAACACATTAGTGCAGAGCACTTGATAGTGTATACCTTCTGGCAGTGGCTGTGATGCTGGAGGTATGAATTCCAACAGATGTCTTGCCTGGATTCAGTTTTGGCCACCTCTGTAATAAAAGGTAGAAAACAATAATGCTGCATTTACATTTGTTTTAGCAAATGTATTATGCATGCAGGTGTTTGAGCAGTTTGAAAGGAAAACTGGTAATGAGTAAAGATTAGAGCTTTAAAATCATATGCTTAACCTCTGTTAAACCTGTTGGGATTTTAAAAGGTTGTATGTTATTAAAAACAAACACATTCACAATGATTTTAGCTTTCCTGAAGTAGACTCTACTTTGCATTATTACGCTGAGTGAAAAGATGAATTATGAATGGCTCTATAGAGTAAAACAAAAAACAAAAAATCAGAAAGCATAGGTAATCACATGATAAACTACAGCCATACGTGAATAATTGTGTATCATACAGATATTTTTATATTAGAAGAGGGATTCGCATGTGATCAGCTAATGAGATAATGGCCTTGATCATTCTTAAATTTTTAAAGAACAAAGTCAAAAAATTTCCACTGAAAATTTTCTGAAATTGATTTTGTTTTCTAAGTTGCTAAAGTCAAAATACTGAGAGACAATACAGCTCCAAATATTCCCCCACCCAACTGAAAAGGGAATTGAACTATGTATATCCCTCCTAGCAATCCGCACCTTTATTTTATGTTGATGCATTTCTATAGGTAGTATAGACAAAATAAACAAAAACCACCAGTAACTTCTCTGAAGATTCAAGTCATCTTTTTTTCCTGAAAAGCAAGGAGCAAGAAAATATGATGAAGTATTATGAGGAGACATTTGTAAACTCATAAAAGCTCCAAAAATCTTCAAAATCATAATCTTCCATAATGATACTATTTACATTAAGATTGTTATCATGCAGATAGCACAAATTACATATTTGCATCAGTTGTCATAATGTCATAAGTACTTCTAACATTTGCAAAATGATATCATGATGCATATGATTTCAGAGCATAAGTGACATCACTTGGTTCACCCAACAGATTTATAGGTTCAATATTTCAGATAATTAAAAACATAAATTTTATTTGCTGCTCCCAAGCTTGTAAAAGAGCTGGAAAGACAGGCTAAGTTGTGGGCGCTCAGAATTCTAGCACAGTTTTCAAACTGGCACATAATTCTTGTATGGACTTTTGTATATTTTATTCTTAACAATATTTAACTTTTAATACTGATTTTACCTCTTTATAAGAATTGTTTGTACATATGGTTTTATATGATTGTTGTAAGCTGCCTAGAGTAACTTTTTGTAACATGGTAAACCATATAAATTTTATTAATAAATAAATTATATAAACATATAAAATTGTTAAAAATAAACGCAATATGCTAGAGAATTGAAATATTAATGTATTACTTTTGGATATTGCTATATCTAATGTCAGATGAAAGTATTTTGTGTAGTGACTTAGCTAATTTAGACTGTTGTAAAATATTGCTGTAATTTTATTAAAATATTGTATGATATGTGACAAAAATGTAATTGACATGTAGGATGTATGAATTATTATCTTTGGAATTATTAAACTTTGGAAAGAGTAACTGTGTACCTCTACATTATTAACAATTCTAAGCAAGGACTTCTGAGAAGTTAGAGCTACACATAGTCCATAATGTGACCTAATTTCAAAATCCTTTTAAAAAACATAGGTATAGATCTCTGATAAACTATTATTTTTCAAGAGAGATAAGTGGGCAACATAAAGGAAAAAAGAATATCCCAATTTACTTTTCTTCCATCTATGATTTGATTAGGGCCCATCCTTATTACAATCCTCAGTGTGTAACTCCTGAAGGAATTCTTGACAGAAAGTTTCTTGACATAGAAAGTTTGTGTACTTTTGGCATCAGAACATGGCATGCATTGACATCTTTTTATTTGTGTTATGCACAAATAGAACATAACACAAGAACAGTCTTCCTGAACCTAACATGTTTCCCTAATGGTAGGTAGGAATTACCTTGGAAGACAGGGAGGAGTGCTGCAGACTAGCCAATGGTCAGAGGCAGGTGAACCTACAAAAGGAATGGGGGTGTAGAAATTGTCTCAGAAGGGATATTCTTTAGTTTCAGCACTGTAAAAGCGAGGGTAAAAAGGTGTACTTTCAAACTGCATAATTTTGTTAATGTGATCTTACAACAAAGATGTAGCTACTATTCCGGTTAGTAGTAACAGTTTAGATATATTAATATATAGTACATATATTAGGATTGCAGCTGCATAATAGAATGGAATTTTGGTAACTGAAGTACTAACCGATGGTAGGTACTTGGAGACATAATGCAAAGGAAGACAGCCCCACAGTATATAATTGATTTCTCAGTTGTTAGCAATGCTGGCAATATTATGAAGCTGTTCACCTCTTTTAAAATGATGTTATTTAACTTCAAGTTAAAAAAATGTCCAAGAACACCATCATTTTAAATCTATGTCTTTTTATGCAAAAAAGCATAGCTAGACATTGGCAGAGATAAATAGGAAATATAAATGAAAAGCAAAAGAGATGGGATGACCAATGAATGTGATCAAAGAAGAGGTTTATACTATCTGTTAATGGGTTTATATATTTCAGCTCTTTCTGACTGTCCTTGTTCTTTGTGCTCATTTACTTTCCACTGAATTCATAAAAGAAGGTTGCTGACAACCTTGCATTTTTCATCAGAAGTTCACAGCCCATCCTGTGATTGCTCTTTAGGAATCATCATACAGATTCTTCTAAGCTACAGTGAAGATCACTGCACTATCTCAGTCAATGTTTATCAAACAGTCATTTTATATACTTAAAGATGAAGCACAATGGCCAAATTTTATGAGTCATATTTTATTGCACCATTATAGTGGTCGCTACTCCCTTTTGTTCCTTTGTTTCTCTTTTTTATAAAGAACTTCTTTTCACTTACTTGCATTTCCATACTTTTAAAATACGTTTCTGCATTTATGGTACATAAATAATCATAAAGAGATAACTTTCTCTTATCATTTATTTTACTCTAGAGTGAGGTTTTTAATTCTTTCTTGTGTTTTGCGTCACTTTTTAAACCAGTTCACAAAGTTTATTACTTTTTTCACATATTTTTCTACATATTATTCATGTTGTTTTCCAGAATATATATATCTCCTTAACATGCATTTATACATCTTTATTTCTGTATATAGATAACTTTTTTCCTAACAAAATGTTCGCAGAAATATTGTGCTGATATTATATATGCTAATGATACTCAATTATATTTTTCAACTGTGGGCTGGCCAAGAGAAGCTGTCAAGTTTCTATTCCAATGGGTTTGGATAGGGAGGAAACATCTCCAACTCATTCCTACCAAGATTGACTTACTGTGGTTAAGTTAGAATTATTGGGAGAACTTTATTGTTTGAGCATAATTTACTATCTGGATATTTTCAGACTTTCCAATAATGTTATATAACTCATGCATTCTAACTTTCATTGGTCTTTTCAGACATCTAGTTCCACTTCACAGAGAGAGGTTTCCCAAACTCCATACCTTTTCCACAAACAGAAGATTTTGTATACTGACTGTTGTTCATCCAATAGAAATTGTTCCCCCAGGATACCTTTGTTTTCTCAGTCTACCACTTGCAAGTTTGATAACTTTTGGTGGTTTCCTCATCTTTCCATCCTCAACTGATATAATATCATTTTCTTTGGCTGCAGAGTAGTGCTTCTTCCATTCTTGTTTTCAAATACTTTAGTAACACGTTATAATATATTTTTCACAGCACATAGCAACATTAAATAACCAACTTAATAAAACATAATGAACATGACTTCTACAAGCAAGAATATGTAAAATTGCTTCACATGACTCTCTTTTTTTCTCTGTTTAAAGAATGTAGTGCTGTGCCTGATATGTATATTGTCCAATTCACATATAGGTTTGGGAAGTGCAGACTGGGTTATAATATCTCATCACCACTTTAAATATAACCATCCTTCCTTTCATTAATTTTATAAAATGTATAATGATAATAATTGGTTATGAAGAATATGCTAATGTCATAACAATGGCTAAGTGGGTTCATGTCTTCTTCTATTCTAGAGATGCCCCAATTATATCCTAATTGCCCAATCTTGTATTTCTGAATTTATTTTGGCAACAGGAGGTATCTGGAAGTTATTTATATATTGGTTATAGCAAAATAGCAATGAATATATGGTTAAATATTTAAGAATGTTTTCTCATTCTGTCCAGAAAAAAATGTGACAAATCCCTTTAGAACTCCTTATTCATGAAACTTCAATCATATTATTTATCGCATGGCTTTCTCAGATCCCAGATAAAAATAGTGTAACAAAACCTTATAAATGTTTATATAACTGCAAATAAAGAACCAAATGGAGTTATTGTAAAAAATACATATCATATTAGCTATGTTGTTCTTGCAAATGGAAGGAAGGTAGAAAACACGTCTAAGAAATACAATTCATACTGAAGAAATCTCAGAAATAATAACAGAAAAGCTTCATAAATCTGCCCAGGGATCCATTATGAATAAGTGGGCACTTAGTGGGGGACAGCACAGGAAGCGTTACCGAGATGCATCATTGGAAAACTGGCAATTCAGTTTAGCACTGCTGTGTGTTTTACTGAATTTCTGTTTTGTCTGTTTTTCTTTAATAATTTTCCATTTGGGAAATATAGTCACTATGATGTACATTTTCTGATTGGCTGAGAGGTGTAAGGGGCCTATGGTTTCTGTTTTTATTCTGTTATTTTTAGGCATAATCATTTTGTACATTGCTCTTCAATGGCTATATGAAAATGACTTTTTTTTTTTTTGAGCAGATGTGTGCAATAAAGACAAGTGCTTTGAAATGCAGAGCCATTCAAGACATCAAACACTTTCTCCAGTCTTCCAGGCTCAGCTTGATAAACTACTGTTGATGCAAGACAGGCCCATGCACTGACATGAAGGGCAGCCATTTAACTGCTGATCCATTTTAATTCAAATGGCAGCTTCTGATGGGTCTGCCTTCTTCATCCTAGGTCTTTCTTTTTGAAGGAAGTGATGTTCCTCAACTAATTGAAAGAATTCTTGAAAGCTAGAAGTTATACATTAAAACTTGAATATCATAAATAAAGATTTTCTTTTCATTTTTTCAAAAAGGCTCCTCAGGGACAGCAATTCTTTCATAACAATTAGGTCAATATGACTTGTTTCTTACATCCTCGTCCATTATTAAGAAAACTGAAGCCCTTGATTGCTACTGGTGTTACAAATGCAGGATTGATTTGACGAGAATATAGAATGAAGGTGAATCTTTTTCTCTCTTGAATGTATTTTTGATGTTGCATTTATGGTCCACACAGAGATCTGTAGCTTTTTATTGTATTTATAGATGCTTTCATTACATTACTTTAGCCTCTTGGTTCTATTTTTAAGACTATACATATGTTTTGCGTGTAACAATAATATTTGGCTTTTTAGTTTTAGGTTTGAAAATATTTGAAAGTATTATTTAAAATACTTATGTATTGTCGGAAGATAGGTGATATGGAAAGAAAAAATGAAATACCATAACTTTTGACAAATTAGCATTTAGGCTTTATGTTTCTTGCTGTAGTCCCAATATGTCCAATCTTAGCTTTCAAATCCTGTAATCCTTAATTTAATCCTTAATTAAATCCTTAATTTAACACAATTAAAATTTCCGTAGCCTTTCAAATCTAAATCTAAGAAGATGAAACATGAAAAACATTTTTCCACTCTCACTTTAAGGCCCTGTCACACTGCCCAATGGATGCAAAACGTATGTAAAAAGGACACAACGGAGGAGCAAAATGTTCCATCCGTTGTTATCCGCTCTCAAAAGGGGAAAAAATTTGCATAACCGGAGCAGATAACACGGAAAGGAACGGACGCGGGAAGGACGCAGAGCGGATGGAAAGCGGATGCGGAACGGAAACCTAGTGGATGGAAGCGGATGGGAGCGGATGGCACATCCGCGAGGCTTCCGGGGGGCCTCAGCAAAGCAGACGCGGAACGGAAAGAGCGGATGCAGAGTGGATGCCGAGCGGATGACATGGATGCACAGTGGATGCACAGCGGATGAAGCGGATGCAGAGCGGAAGCCAAGCGGATGCACAGCGGAAGCCGAATGGATGCTGAGCATTAATTGCGCATGCGGGTGGGATGCATTGCGTAAGCCACGCGGATATAAAGGGAAGCAGCTCGCACATGGCCAGCATTCGGAGGAAAGACCTGCTGCTGGATACATCGAGTCCTTGCCTGCCCTGCCTGCATGCCTGTCTGCAAGCCTTTTGCCAGCCTTCCTGCCAGCCTGCCTCCAAGCCTCCTGGCCAGCCTCTCTGCCAGCCTTGCTCTCTGCCTGCCTTCCAGCCTTGCTGCCAGCCTGCCTTCCAGCCTCCCTGCCAGCCAGTCTGCCTGCCATCCTTGGTGCATGCCTGCCTGCCTGCCTTCCTTCCAGGCTTCGTGCCAGCCTTCCTGCCAGGCTTCCTGCTAGCCTTGGTGCCTGCCAGCCTTCCTGCCAGCCTCCCTGCCAGCCAGCAACCCCACAACCATTGGGAAGAAGTAAAAGTCTCAGCAACCTGCCGCCATCCCTGGCAAAAGGGACAGGGCCAACATCCCGCCCCCTGTCCCTGACTCTGCTTCTGCTGGGGCTTCTGCTGCTCGGGCTCGTTCTTCTGGTGCTGGAGCTTCTGCTGAAGCTGCTCCTGGCGGTGGTGCTTCTGCTAGTGCTTACTCTGCTGAAGCTGCTCCTGGCGGTGGTACTTCTGCTGGTGTTTACTCTGCTGAAGCTGCTCCTGGTCCTGCTGGTCCTGCTGGTCCTGCTCGTGCTCCTGGACTTGCTCGTACTGCTCGTGCTCGTGGTCTTGCTTGTCCTGCTCGTGCTCCTGGTCCTGCTGGTGCTGCTGCTGCTGCTGCTGCTGCTGCTGCTGATGATGATGATGATCCTGCTGCTGCTGGTGCTGCTGCTGCTGATGGTGATTATGATCCTGCTGGTGATGATGATGATGATGATCCTGCTCCTGCTGCTGGTGGTGTGGAGGAGCAGCCCCTACTACCTGGGAGCCCCTCTGATGAGGGCCCATCTGGTCCTGCCAAAGGGAGGAAGAGGTGTATGCGGGGACGGGAGAGGAGGCAATACTATATTGAGGAGGAACACGAGGATGAGGTGCTGGAGTGGCTGAGAGAGAATGACTATCTGTGGCGGAAGGGACCCCGGTTGTACAGGGACACCAAAAGGAAGCAGGCTGCTTGGAGAGAGAGGGCGGAGAGTATGGGTTACACTTCGGAGGTGTTCCTCGGCTGGTGGAAGCACATGCACACCTGGTACGGGAAGCTGCACCTGAAGAAATCTGGCCAGGCCAAAGTTAAGCTGACGGACAGAGAGACCTACTTCATGGCCAAGTGCAGCTTCCTGGAGGGTGAGATCCGCCATCGAGGAGCACCAGGAGCCCCTCTCACAACCCTCTCTCTCCGGCAGCCTGCTGAGAACCAGTCCTCTTCTGCCCAAGAGTCAGTCCCAGTCTCCAGGCAAGTTTCTGTGGAGCGTGCCACGGCGGAGAACCCGCGGACAGGTGTTGTAACCGCGGTGGAGCGCGTGGAGGACTCCCTGGTGCAGTGGGAGAAAGGAGACATCGTGTGCACCACAGCCGTAGCCACATCCACCCTCCCTCAGCTCCACCTCCACAGAAAGGCAGAGAGCCAGACATCAGGAGGGGCAGAGCCACACTATCCTGCTGGAGATCAGGGAGACTATCCGCACCAGTATAGATCTCCTCTCTCAGCTGGTCAGCACTGACTCCTCATCCTCCAACCGCAAGCCCTTCCTCACCTATGTCAATCAGACCCTCAGGAACATGGAGGAACCCCAGTACCAGGTGGTGAAGGACCGGATCACCGAGCTGCTTCACAACCCTCCAGATCCAGAGGAACCTGCTCCCAACCAGTCCAGTTCTGCTCCTCCACCTCCACCCCAGGTGATGTCCCTCCCATTCCAAGGCTTCCCACAGCCGCTCACCTACCAGGGCTACGGCTACCAGAAGGTCCAGCAGCACAGGCAGCAGCCTTTCCCAGTCCAGGCACAGAGTCATCGGACGACACCATTGCCACCGGTTCCACTGATGCCACCGATGCCACCCACGACAATGATGCCACCGACGACAGTGATGCCACCCACGCCAGTCCTCACCCAGCTGCAGACCAGACAGCCCCACTACACTACTCCTTCCTCCACCCCACAGCCAAGCCCGGCCTCAGTACATCTCTCATCAGTACTGGGGCTGACACCCCATGGCATGGAGGAAGGACCTCTCAGCATCACAGGTCTGAGCCAGCTGTCTGAGAGCTTCCTCAACACGCTGTCCCCTGTTGTCCTCTCGGGGCCAGGCACCCTACTGACGATACAGACCAGCACTCCAGCACCACCCACCTCCACAGCACCTGGACCCTTCACCCCTGAGACTGGGCACACCTCCGAGTGACCAATAAGAGTGCCAGAGACTGGGTAGCTGGCTACCTGTGGACTTTATTTGGACACTTGACTTAAGTCATTTTTTTTACAGCTTGTTGTTCAATAAAGTTTATCTTTGATTCACACACTTGCTTCATTTCTTTTTTTTAATAAAGTCTTGGTGGAAACTTTTAGAATTGGTTTAAGCCTTTGCATGCTTGTGGGATGGGTTAAGATAGCAGTGGGATGGGCAGGGATACCTTTGGGATAGATAAACCTCCAGTGCAAGCAGAGTGGAACTGTATGGTCCACCCTCCCAGGTGCCATACCTATGGCCCTTTATTATCAAGAATAATGTAATAATCATCCACACATGTCCACACAAACACAACTCTTTATTAAATGCCCTGTTCATTGTAGGCCCACCCAACATACATGCCCCAATCTCATCCGTGTGATGAGACAGGCTGAAGGAAGCACCCATTAATCATCTATCATCCTGTCTTGCCACTCTACTGCTCCAGCTGGGGAGTTTCACCAGTGTCTCAGGAGGTTGCGCTGCTTCTTCCCTTCACGTGAGGCTCTGTTGGGCCTTGCACATCCTCAGTGTCTATCAGGTTTCACCCTTGCCTCCATTCCCCAGGCTCCATGTCCCCATTGCCTTGTTGGAGGTCCACGAGCCTGTTCTGCAACATTGGGTAGCGGGTGCGCATGAGATTGTGCAGGATGCAGCAAGCTTCCATGATCTTCCTCATGGTCTCTGGGCGATGCTGCATGTTGGTGAGAAGTACCTGGAACCTGTTGGCCAGGATGCCAAAGGCGTTGTCCACCACCCGCCTTGCCCTGGACAGCCTGTAGTTGAAGATCCTCTCTTCACGGTTGAGGCATCTGGAAGTGTAGGGCTTCATGAGGTAGGTTCTGAGGGAGAAGGCGTCATCCCCCATGATGAAGTAGGGTACATCTTGCGTGTCGTTGGGCAGGGGGTCTGGATCTGGAAAGCCCATGATGAGGTTGCCTTCCAGCCCCTGCTTGAGGTCACTGGCATTGTATACCTGGGCATCTGAACATGAGCCGCTGCCTGAAGCATCGATGTACATGAACTTGTAGTCAGCATCGACCATGGCAAAGAGGACGATGGTGAAGAAGCCCTTGTAGTTGAAATAAGTGGAGCCCGACTTGGCTGGCGCTTTGCAGGCCACGTGCTTGCCATCTATGGCTCCAACGGTGTGGGGAAAGTTCCACCTCTGATATCACTGCTCTGCAACTTTCTTCCATCCTTCATCAGTGGAGGGGCACTGGAGGAGCTCTTCCAGGTATTCTTCGATGATGGCCTGCACCACTTCTCTGACCACAATGCTGATGGTGTTGTGTGGCACCCTCCAGCCATACTGCATGCTCCTGTAGGCGGTCCCTGAGGCCAGGTGGCGCAGAGTGAGTGCCACCTTGAGCCCAGGTTCCAGGCTGGGCCAGAAGTTGGTGTTTGCCTTGGTCAACCTGGGTGTCAGCCGCTGCACAACTTCGTCAATCATGGCTGGAGGCATCCTCATGAAGTTCTGGAATGCACGAGTGTCTTCGTTCCTGAGCTCCACCATCAGCTTATTGTACAGTCTGTACTCTTCTCCTGATTCATCTTCGGACCCTGTCGCTTCTTGGCCGCCTTCTTTTCTTCCCGTAGTAGAGTTCACAGAGCCTGTAGATGGCTTCGCACTGTTGCAGAAGGATGGTGTCTGCCAAAAGGACTTTGTTACGATCCACGGTTGACATGACTGGATGCTGTGGAAGAGCAAGGGTCAGGTGAAGGCTGCTGGTCTGTGCAGAAGTCTGCACAGCTGGGCTGCTGGTCTGAAAGTGAGATGCAGGTGAGTTGCTCCCCCTTTTTATAGGCAGTATAGGTGTCCCTTTGCATCTTCTAGGCATTCTCTAGGCATCCTCTAGACATCCTTAATATCTGAGATAGGTCCCCTCTGTGAACGTTTTTTCCATTTTAAATGCTTTGTTTCCATGCTGCATCCGCTAGGCATCCGTTCTGCATCCTTTCTGCATCCGTTCTGCGTCCGTTCCGCTTCCTCCCTGCATCCGAGCGGATGCGAGTTTCGCGGATGTGGAACGGATGCCTAGCGGATATTGTGGATGCGTAACGGATGCAGAACGGATGCCTAGCGGATGCGTAGCGGATGCAGAACGGACGAATTGGATACATTTTCCTAGCAAAAGTTTTGAGAAGCTCAAAACTTTCTGAGTGGATGAAACGTCCATAAACGGATGCTGGACGGATAGAGAGGAAGCAAAACGGAGGCAGTGAGTACAGAACGGATACATCGCGTTAACCAACGGATGGCAAGCTTTTTTGTCCATTTTACATCCTCTTTGCATCCGTTGGTGCAGTGTGACAGGGACTTTAGGAATATGTGTGATGATATGCAAAGAGAAATTAATTTTGGCACTTGGATTTTATTGTGAAATGTAAAACATGCAGAATTTATGAATAGCATGTGTGTACCAAGTGACCCTTCTAAATAACCAAGAGAAAAATATGAACTCTCAAGTTACAATTTCCAGTGACAAAGTTAAGGCCCTGTCCCATTGTACTTACGGATGCAAAGAGGATGTAAAACATTAAAAAAAACTTGCCATCCATTGGAAAACACTATGCATCCATTGTGTGCTCATTGCATACGTGTTTCATACGCTCTATTCATTGAGCATCCGTCCACTGCAATTTCATCTGTGCAAGAAGTTTTGAGCTGCACAAAACTTTGTGAATAGATGAACTTTCCGCCGTGTACGATGTAAATCCGCGACATACGAGCAACAAACATTCTATGTCCGTTTATCAACCGTTAAATGTCCGCTGATCATCCATTAAATGTCCGCTGTATCCTCTCTGCATCCTCTGGGAATCCTTGCAACTCACATCCGCTGCAGCTGAAAACAAAAAGAGGGAGGAAACAAAAGGTACACAGAACGTCTACACAGCGTTAGCAGCATGGAAATAGAAAGGATGCACAGTGAACGGTTTGCATCTGATATACATCCACGTGGCATCCCCTTTCTTTCCTTTAGGCGTACGTGATGCATCCGCTTCATCCGCTATGCGTCCGCTTCACAATTCTCCCCCAGAACCCCTTCAGAGATGTCATCCACTTCCATCCACTTTCATCCACTAGGCTTCCTATGAACATCCGTTTAACATCCCTGCTACATACTATCCATGTCCGTTCTTTTCCATTCTTTTCCGTTCTGTTTATAAAAATTTTCACCACTTTTTGGAGTGGATGACAACAGATGGAGCCACCCCCGAAATTTTGCTCATCTGCTGTGTCCTTTATGCATACATTTTGCATCCGTTGGCCAGTGGGACCGGGCCTTTACAATTCATTGTAACAGATAAACATACATTTAATTTTATCACAGAATCTTATTTTTTTTAAAAAATCACCTTAAATCATAGCTCCTAGGTATCATAAAATTTGTAAAATTGGTTTATTGAAGATGGCATCAGAAGAGATCAAGTATCATGACACATTTATGGTTTATTGTGGTGTGTGTGTTTGTGTGTGTGTGCATACAAGCTGGTATGGATGTGCAAATAAGATAGAAATAGTCTTCTGATTCAACCCATTCAACTTTGTAGCTCTCATGCAGAGGTCCACTCTATTACTTTGAAAGTGGAAGTGCTATAGTCTCAACACAAATCTTTCCATATGGACGATATATTCTGTTCCACTAACTATTCTTAAATTCCTTTTTTTACAATATTGACAATATAATTAATCTTGAACTTCCAGAACCAGGCAAATTATCACAATGGGAATAGTAACTAAATCCATCTGATTATGAAGGATTAGTATTCATTTTACACTGCTAATTCGTTTTAAAAGGCTGGGGTGTGATCACTTACAAAGTGATTTTTGTAATTGAATTGTCATTACAAGGTAAATAAGAAAAAAAATTAATCTGGCAAGCTGAACTGATTAAGTATATATTAATGCTTGAGAAGCTTGAGAAGCACACAGATATTTTTGAAGAACTTCATCACTCGTCTTTTGTTGATTCAGAATTAATAAATTTGGTCAGTATTACAGCATTTAGCAAAAGCAGATGGCAATCAATGGTGGTGTTAAGCAGCAACAATTTAGTTAGGAACTAGACAGCTGAATTGCATTGAATTATATAACTTTTAATCAATAGAAATAGATGTTAGGAATGTAAGTCACCTAACAGTTGGGTTGGAAAATGCATAAACCAAGATAGACATTTTTTTTATAAATTTTATTCAGTTTTTCACATTAAAAACAAAAATCTCTTTTTAGTGGACAACATAATTCCGGGTCATCACCTTTATATACAAATATGACAGCAATTATACATTTATATATGCATATTTAATTCTATTGTTACCTTTTCCATTCCAAATTTTCCGTAAGGAGAGAAACAAACACATTAATGCTAGCCTCTTTCATTAATCTCAATCAAAACATCTTTTTGTTTCATTTCAATTATTTCAAATATAATCCTTTAATATTTATTTTAAAAATAAAAATAAACAATATGTGTTTGCCTAATAATAATAATGATAATGATAGTAATAAAAAAGTTAACGATGTCTCTCCTTGCTTTTAATAGTCTATATTAACTTATAAATTTAGTTGGTTCTATAGTCTGTCATATTCCCTTTCCATTACACGTTCTTTTTATAAATTCTAGATTAATACAAATTTTAACACTAAAAAAAACCTCAAGAATAGTTTTTCCCCCCCTTTTACTGTTTTGAGTGTGACACCTCAATGATTAAAATATACCTTTATTCCCTCATCTTGATTCCCAATAAACCATTATTTTTAAGAAGTTACAATATTAATTATTACATCTTTTCGTTTGGATTCCGCAGGATCTATGTTACCCTATTTTCTAAATATTTTTAATTGCAGAAATATTCTTATTACCCCTTGTCACCCTGCAGAATCCCCTTTTTAATTCATCAACCATTATCTCTGAAAAAACAATTTCTTTTCAACATTTTGCAATTTCCGTATTTCTTTATTTTATGCACCTGTTTCTTACTGCTTCTTGTCCCCCTCTTTTCCCCATATCTTTTCTCATTCCAGTTTATATCCCTCTCTTTCTTAATATCTCCCTTTCCCCTTTTCTGCTGGGTCTTTATGCCTTTCCTGACTTCACAGGTATTCCCCCCTTTTGATTGCCTTCTTAAATTTCAACTTTTTAACCTTCCTTCTTTCCCCACTTCTTTGTAGTATTCTTCATGTTAATTGTCTATTTAAAATTGTCTATTTAAAACTGTCTATTTAAAATAAAATGCTATTCTCCTTGAATCAACTCCTCCTCCTTTGAAGCTCTTTCTTCTTGTTCTTCAATCGCTATTTCCATTTTTTCTAACACAGAGCAAAGTGATTCGCCTCTTTCCTGTAGTAATTCTTTCATATTTTTAAGTTCCATTTTTAATTCCCAGAGATATCGTCATTACACACTCTTATATTTTATGATCATTAAAAGTTCACAAACACACAAAAAACACTTTTACTTTCTTCTTTCTTCTTTCAATTTTCTAAAGTTCTCAGTTATTCCAGCCAAGGCTCTACACCAAAAACATCAATCAATCCCACAGTTAGTCTTTCCTTGTTTTTTTTCTTTATTCTGGTTCTGCTTTCACTTTCTAAGATTCTTACTTTGTTTCAATATTTCTTTACTGTTATATCCACATAAGTTCATTCAGAAACAGGTTTGAGCTCAAGTTTTTGTCAAAAGGTGGCACTCTCTATTATACAAAGTCTTCACCTTTTCCCCTTATTTTTTTATTTAAGGTTTTTCAAACCTTAATATTCTCGCACAGTCCAGTCTCCAATTTGTAAACTTTATTATTATTATTGTTATTGATATTGTTATTGTTATTATTTAACAATCTTAAGTTCAGCTTTATTTTATGCTTGTTTATTCCCAAAATATTTTAGTCCAATTTAGTTAAATCTTTAGTTCCAGCTTCTTCCTTTCCCAGTTTGAAGCCCCACTTAGCAATCAAAAATATTTTCTTTTTTTCCCCCCTGTCCCTTTGTAATTTCATCACTCACTCTTCTTTTCTTAAAAATTCCATGTTACCTTAATCCCGGGGTACTTTTGTTTAATTATATTGCCCAGTTGTCCCTGTTCAGATGTTATCCACCACTTTCTTCCCTCCTGCACAAAGCTTAATCCAGCTGAGTCCTCCTCTTCGGGGTGGCCATTTTAAACCACCTCTGCAGTTGTTTTTGGGGAGATAAAAACCAAGCCCAGGGGGGAAGATGTGGCTCCCCTCAACCTGGCTTGCAGCTTCCCCTTACTTCACCACCCCTCCAAGGCAGCTTCAGCCCCTAGCCAAAATAATTGGGGCTCTCCAATGAAAGAGCATGGACCATAGCCACAGAGAGTTGCAATCTACAGTCTGTCAGCAAGGGAGCTCCACCTTCTTCCCCCAGGATAGACAGTTTAATACTGCCTTTTTAAGGGAATGCTAAAATGGTAATTGGGTGTGGTTCCTCAAACGGGCATAAGATGGAGCTAGAAACCTGAGTTGTTTAGTTCTGTTCTGTTGTTGCTGAGAGTGTTGCCTTTCCTGCATTTCCCCATTGACTGTTACTGATCATCGTTATTCTTGGATTTGATGTGAGTCTGTTACTGAACTGTTTTTGATACTGGACTTTGATTTGGATTATCCCTGGACTGAAAACTGACCGCTTTAACCATGAATGACTTGGACTGTTTGTTGAACTTTGCTTAACCATTTTACTGGAAGTAAAAACCTACACTTTACTATACAGTGTATCTGTGTGCTGGTTGTTATTCTTCACTTGTTATTCTTCACTACTCTCACTATGTCTCCCTGTGTGTGCTCATTCTCCTAATGGGGAATTGCCTCAACACTGGTTATGGGCCAAGGCCATACCAGGCTCAGATAACTGAGAGTTGGTGTGAATGCACAGTTCCATATACAGACAGCTGTTTACTGTTTAATTGTGGTTTATTGTCCTGGTGAAGATGGCACAAGACCCATCAAAAAGTCTTTCAGTGATAACCCAGTTGGATGGAACAAACTATGTTTCCTGGTCGAAGTGCAGTCTACTTCTGTGTAGAGAAGTGTTATGGAATGCAGTTCAAGATCCACCTGATGCAAATGCTTGGGATCCAGATGATGAGCATGATGTTAAGAAACTTGCTGACTTTAAATGGAACAACGAACGACCTCTTTGTATAATTGGACTAACACTGAGTGACCAGCTAGTCCATATTTATGGAGAAGAGTCTGCTGCTAGGTGTTGGGAGAATTTGAAGAGGATTTATGTTCATGGCAGTGTAGGTGACATGTATCTTACACATAAACTGTTTAGAGCACATCTTCTGAAAGGTGGAGATATGTTAGTTCATCTGAACTTAATGAAAATAACTTTTCAAGAGCTACATGAAAAGGATCTGATATTTTCAGAGCTGCATCAAGTTTACATCATTCTTTCCTCATTGGATGAGAGTTATGATGATTACGTATCTTCACTGGAAGTCCTGACCAAAGATGAACTGACACTGACTGACGTAACCAGAAGGTTGTTAGAAGAAGTAAGAAGACGGCTGGATAGGGACCAACTGAGAAAGGAACAACCGCAAGAAGAGGATTTGTGTTCAACTGTTAGGAAATATTTTTGTTGTGCAGCTAGGGGACATATAACTAGATTCTGTAAGAAGGGAAAATGACAGAATACTGGTAATCACCAGAAGGCCAAGAAGAATGTTAGTTTAGCTAAGTCTAGCAATTCAACAGTAAACCATGATTTGTGGGTTGTTCATAGTGGAGCATTGCAGTGCATTACTAAAAATAGAGAGAGGTTTGTAAAAATGTCTACAAGTAAGCAACATGTATCATTGGCAAATGGATAGAAGATGAAAGCATCTGGTGAAGAAAATGCATATTGTCCTTGTGTAAATGAGCATTTAACTATGTTATATGTATCTGAATTGAAATTTAATTTATTATCAGTGAGGGCTTTAGTTAATATTAGTTATGTAGTAACCTTTAGGGGAGATAACTATAAAGTAGAGAAAGAGGGTAAAAGTGTTATTGTTACTTTAAAGAAGGATTTATATGTGATACATAATGACCAGTTGCAGATGGCTAACTCAGTTTATAACAATGTTAAGCCACATGATGAATGTATACGTTTACTGCATAGACGTCTGGGGCACATTAATTTCAAAATGCTCAAACAAATTGTTGAATTGTCAGAGGGAGTAAAATTGAAACTCTGTAGTATGTACTTAAACTGTAATGCCTGTAGTCAGGAGAAAAGCAAGGTTACTCCAGCAAACAGACTGAATGTTTTTTTGTGGCTTTTTTGGTTAAGTTTTATTGATTTTTAAGGACAAACAAAAACAAACAAAACATAAAAACATCCAACTTTCTTCCATAAGTGTACAAACAGTGTGTCAGTTGGTTTACAAATTTTTTGTGCATTGGTTTCATAGTCTCAATTACAGTTACATTACATAATAACTCATATTATCAATCAGAAATTGAATATCCTTGTATTATTATTAATCAATCATTTGACTATAATTTTGTTCCTTCAGACTTTGCAAGATAGCTATACTTTACTTAGTTTATGTTATAACAATTCATATAGTCCTCCCAAATCTATCCTAAAAACATTTTATATATGTAATAATAATAATAATAATAATAATAATAATAATAATAACAACAACAACAATAATAATAATAATAATAATAATAATAATAATAATAATAATAATAATAATAATAAAGAAATACATCTTTATATATTCATTATTTTCTATAATTCTACATATTCTTTGACTATATTTTGTTATCTAGCCATTGATAGAAAAGCTCCCAAATTTTGGAAAATTGTTTATCCTCTTGTTCTCTAATTTCAAATGTCAATCTACTCATTTCAGCACATTCCAGTATTTTCTTGATAGTTTCCTCCTCCAATGGTATTTTCTCATTTTTCCAATTTTTAGCAAATACAATCCTAGCTGCTGTTAATACATTTACAAACAAATATTTTAAAATATCTCTTTTAAAAATATTATCTTTTAAATCTATATGCTTTTTAGTCATTTTTTCCAACCACGTGTGGATTTTAGTCCAATATTTTTTTACATCCACACAAGTCCACCACATATGGTAATATGAGCCAGGTATCTGATGACATTTCCAACATCTTTTGGATTTATTCTTGAACATTCTTGCTATTCTGGTCAGGGGAAAATGCCACCTGTAAAATATCTTATACAAATTTTCTTTAAATGCTGTTGACATTGTCATTTTATAATTTTGAGACCACAATTTTTGCCGTTTCTCTAGATCAATCCCACATCCAAAATTCTTCCCCCAAGAAATCATAGTTTCTTTAACTTATTCTTCTTCTAGTTTAATTTCTAATAAATATCCATTCAGTTTTTTAATCATCTTTTCATCAGAACCTGTCAAAATCTTATCTAAATCAGTCAATTTATTATAGAAACCTTCTGTTTTAAAGTCTTTTTCATACCTTGAATATATTTGCGCATAAGAAAACCAATTCATCTTTATACCTTGTTCCTCTAGTTTTTGCATCGATTTAAGTTCACCCTTTTCATTCAAAATTTCCCCATATCTAACTGTTTGTTCCTTCTTATATGTTATAGGATAAGAAAATGCTTCAATAGTCGATAACCAGACTGGAATTTTCAAATAACATTGTCTTTTAATCTTCTCCCAATTTAACCGCAGAGACTCCTGTATATGATGTCTTCTAAAATAACCCTGTATTTTAGTTCCCTTATACCATAAAAAGGCATGCCACCCCAACAACAGATCACGTCCTTTTAATGCCAACAATCTAGTATTTCTTAATGTTATCCATTCCTTAACCCATATCAAGTTTGTAGCTTGATAGTACAACTCCCAATTTGGCAAACCAAAACCTCCTCTAATTCTAGCATCTTGAAAGAGTTTTAACTTTATTCTCACTTTCTTACCTTGCCATATATATTTCAACACAATTTTGTTTAAATCTTCAAAGTAGTCCTTTCCAAGCCTAATTGGCATTGTTTGAAACAAATATAGAATTCTGGGTAAAATATTCATTTTGATTGTTGAAATTCTCCCTATTAGTGACAATTGTAGGTTCTCCCATTTCATCAAATCTAGTGCTATCTGTTTTGTGTAGTGTAGTGTAGTGTAGTGTAGTTGTTCTCTTTTAGTGGACTACATCTTGCTGTCAAATGTATCCCCAAGTATTTGATCTTATTCGTGACTTGAATTTTCAATACATCTGCCAATTCTTCTTTTTGTCTTAGTAACATATTCTTTGTCAAAATCTTTGTCTTATCTTTAGTTATTTTCAAGACGGCTACCTTGCCATATGCCTCTATCTTTTCCAATAGTTTTGGTGCTGTTTCTAGAGGGTCTTCTAAAATAAAGTCCAAGTCATCCGCAAAAGCTTATAATTTAAATTCTTCCTTTTTAATTTTCATTCCTTTTATACTCTTTTCGTCTCTAATGTTTCTATTTAACACTTCCAAAGTTAATATAAATACCAAAGGTGATAGTGGGCAACCTTGTCTTGTACTTTTTCTTATATTGATAGAGTCTGTTAATTTTCCCTCTATCATTACCTTTGCCATTTGCTTATTATATATGGCTTGTATTGCTTGAATAGATTTTCTGGAGAAGCCCATCTATTCCAATAATAATAACATGAATCTCCAGTTCACATTATCAAATGCCTTTTGTGCATCTAAAAACATCAAAGCCATTTGTTTTTCAGGGTGTGCCTCATAATATTCCAAAGTGTCCAATATTACTCTTATATTATCTTTAATTTGTCTCTTTGGCGGAAATCCATTTTGGTCAGGATGAATAAAATTATTTAAATATTTTTTGAGTCTCTCTGCCAATATTGACGTGAAAATTTTATAATCTGCATTTAATAAAGAGATGGGTCTATAATTCTTCATTTGTAATGGATCAGTCTCTTCTTTTGGAATAAGTGTAATGTAGGCTTCTGACCATGTTTTAGGTATCTTCTTCTTTGACATAACTTCATTCATGACTTCTAGCAATGGAAGGTTCAGCGATTCTTGTAATGTTTTATAGAATTCTGCCGGAAGTCCATCTGGGCCTGGTGCCTTCCCATTATTTTGTTTCTTAAGTGCTTCAGTTAACTCCATCATGGTTATATTGCTTTCTAACATTTTTTCAATCTCTTTAGGTATCTTAGGTAAATTAGCATTTTCTAAATACTGTTTAACTCTTTCCTCCTCAATATTCTCTTGTTCGTATAATTTCCCATAAAAGTCTCGAATGATTTCCTTCTTCTCTTTGTTGCCGTGGCAAACTTGACCTTGATCATCTATTAACTGCGGTATTTTCCTTGATTCTTTTTCCTTTCTCAGTTTGTATGCTAACCATCTACCTGGTTTGTTTGCATCCTCAAAATAATTCTGTTTAGCACTTCTAATTTTCTGTGCTAAGTCTTCTTTCTCTATTAAACTCATTTTATGTTTAATTGTATCCAGTTTTAGCTTAATGTCTTTTTTCTGTGGCATTTTCTGTAGTTCTTTTTCAAGTCTTTTATACTCATCTTCCATGACTTGCCTTTTCCTGATATTCCTTTTCCTTGTATAGTCTATTTTCAAGTCTCTAGCATATGCCTTCATTGTGTCCCATACATTCTGGATTGAAGTGTTTTCTTTTTTATTTTCTCTAAAGAAAAAAGGCAATTCTTTCTCCATCTGCTGTATAAAGTCCTTCTCCTTTAGAATACTATTATTTAACATCCATCTTGATCTTCTTTTTTGTCTTTTCCATTTAATTGTCACTGGATTGTGATCTGCCCAAATACTTGTTTCGATATTTGTTTCTTGAATATTAGATATTAGTTCTGTTGAAGTCCAAATCATATCTATTCCGGACCATGATAAATGTCTATTTGAGTAAAAAGTGTATTATTTGGTTTTAACATTTCTTTCTCTCCATATATCTTTTAAGTTTATTTCATCTATCATTTTAAAAAAGGATTTGGGGAGAGTCTTTCTATTTTGCTTTGTTGTTGTTGTTACTATATAGTCCAGTTCATAGTCTACAATTCCATTGAAATCTCCCATCATAACTATATTGACATAGTCCAGTTCAATTATTTTCATATGTAATTTTTTATAAAATTCTTCTTGTTTATCATTCGGAGCATAAATTGCAATCAAGAGTGTTTTCGTATTATTATCCATTATTTCCACCATTAATACTCTTCCATCTTAATCAGTATAAATCAGTTTTGCTAAGATGGTCTCTTTAATATATAAAACCACTCCTCTTTTCTTACACTGAGTCAAAGAAGTAAATATTTTCCTTAATTTTGGTTGTATCAACAATTGTTCACATTGTTTTTTGATATGTACTTCTTGTAGACAAATTATATCAAATTTTAGTTTTTCTAATTTGTAAAAAATTTTCCTTCTTTTAACAGCTGAATTAAGTCCATTTATATTCATTGTAATCAGTTTTTTTTCTTCCATGATTATGCTTTATAATTAGGTTTGGCAGCTTTTGTAGATCTTGGTTCACATTGTTCTTTAATCTCCACCAAACCACCTACTGTGCCTTCTTCTTTTTCAATCTCCATTTGGTCATCTTGGAATTCAATTAGTGAAATCTCTTTTTCTGCCTCTTCCTCTCTCCTTCCAAAAAATTCTGCATAGAATAATTCTGCTTTCTCAATTGAATCAGTTCTATGTCTCTGTTCTTGCCATGTAAACATTAACCCTTCTGGGATTAGCCATCTATAATTCACCTCTTTTTTCAATAGCAAAGTCAAAAAATTTAGTCAAAAATCGGTATTGTCTTCTCATCTCTCTCACTCTTCTGGGTATTTGCTTTAAAACCACCTCCTTGGCTTTGTATTTCAATGTTTTCTCTCTTACCACTTGTAATATTTGTGTTTTAATGGCTTTTTTTGTAAATCTGATATGAACTTCTCTTGGTTATTTCTCATCGCATATCTTGTAAAAACTCAGTATACCTCATCTACTCCATCCATCATTTTCTCTTCTGTTATTTCCAAAGCTTCAGCCAATATTTCTATCATTATCTCAGCTAGATTTTATCCTTTTTCTTCCTCTATGTTTTGAAATCTGAGATAGAATTCTGATCTGTCCATCTCCCATTTCAGTATTCCACTTTTATCTTGTTCAATCACTGTTAATCTGCTATCAATATCTCCAATCTTCTTGTCTCTTTGTTTGTCTTCTTCTTCAATTTTTTGGAATCTCTCATCATACTTCACCATCATTTGTTGAATATTCTCCACCTTTTCATCAGTTTTCCCTGTTCTTTGTTCAATATTCTCTGTTCTTTGCTCAATATTTTCTATGCTCTTTTCAGTGGTGTCTGATTTTATTTTAAGGTCCTGGATTCCTTGCATAATCATCTGTAGAGTCACTCTTTCTTGATCTTTGTCTTGCTTTAACATTGTCTGAATTTGACCTTGTCCTCCAGATGGTGGGGAGGCAGAAGAAGAAGTTCAGGAGCCAGAAGCTATAAACTTCCTACTCATTTTAAACAATTTGAGATCTTCAGGTTCTTCTAAACCCTAATCCAATTATGGAATAGTCAATTATAATTCAAAATGAAAAATAAAAATGGTAGAGAGAAAAGCCCAATAATAATAAAAAGAAAAGGAGAAAAAATTTCTTCAGGTTCTTCTTAACCTTAATCCAATCAATAATTAAGTAGAAAGGAAGCAGAAAAATAAAAAAGTTTAAAAACAGCAATAAAAAAATTTGAGAAATTAAAAATAATTCTTCAGGTTCTTCAACACATTAATCCAACTGAGAATTCTCAAATTTAAAAAAAGTATAAAAGTGGACCAAAAGAATAGATCAAAAAACAAAAAATCCCAAAGAAGAAAGCAAAAATTTTTTTTGAGGCTTTCCCTTTAAAATATTAAGCAAAGATGGAAATATTACAAAAATATAGGTTTTAAAAAGAAAAAATGAACAGTACAGTTGGTAAGAGGGGGGGGGGGCGTAGCACAACTTAAGAAAATAAAAAAGACACACTGCACTTTATTTAGTTATCCAAGGCTCTTGTCATAACTCTCTCCAAGTTTCAAAGCCAAGTTTCAATTGTTGATAGAAATCTAGAAGAACACCTGCAATAACACTCTTCCGTGCTCTTCCCTCTATCTTATCATGTAGCAATGTTCTTGAAAAATAATTTCAAAGCTTTCTTTCTCAACTTTCTCAGCTTTGTCTAAAATATTTTCAAGCCTCTAGTTGGTTACAAAGTTTCTTTACTCTCACTCTCCCCCTCCTTTCCCAGACAAAATGTAATAAAAATTAAAAAGAATAAAAGACAAGTATACAAAAATATCTAAAGGAAGCCTCTAACCTAAAATATTACAAAGTCAAAAAAGAAAAGAAAAAATAGATATAAATAGCGAAAAAACCAGTCCAGTTAACAAGTGCAAAATCACGATAGAAGTCCAGCCATAAGAAAAAAAAGCAAAGCCTTACTTTGACACTTCTGTTTAAAAAACGCCACTTATTCAGTTCTGTCAAAACTTTTACAGTTTCTTTTTTTCCCCTTAAGGTGTCCTTTAAGGTCCTTTAAGTCTTAGAATAATAAAAGAACAATTCTCGCCAAACCGACACACTTTCTCTTTCAGCCTCTTCCATTTGGAGTTGTCCCAACTTCAGCAGCTTTGATGGCTGCCTCTCTGCCGCTGGGAAAAAGGGCTTTTCCTGGAACAACCAGGGACTTTGAAATATCCCTGGGATCTACAGAATGCGCCCTTCACTATCACCATCTCTTCGGGATGGTTTAGGTCCTTTTGGACCGTCCAGGGGCAAAGATATTGGCTGCAATCTCCGAGATTGCATGCAGTATCATCGTGACGCCAGCTCCTCCCTCTCCATCGCTAGTGCTACATTTCTTGAGCATGTTGGGTGACATAAACTGGAACAGGAATCCAGCAATGATGTTATTTATTGACACCAAAGTAGTCCCTAAAGATGAAATAAATAAACCACGAATAGCCATTAAAGAGGAAGAACAGGAGGAAGTAGAAGAACAGGAGCAGGTGAGTCCACCAGTAAGCCCTGTATATAAAAGGAAAGTGATGGTGTAGTTTCATTGTTGCTATTGTTCAATGATGACATAGCATTAATCACCAAAACTGAACGAAACTACTGAAATAATTTCACTGTTAGAAAAGAAATTTGAAGAAGTAAATCCTGATAATTCAAGGCTGCTTTGTCTCCTTAAGAAAAGAAAAAGTAATCCATCCTGATCATATAATTTGATTTGGTTTTGTACTGACAATACACAAAATAGAAAATATGAGACTCCAGGGCCATATGGGAACACCAGTAGTCTTTGGTGTGCGTTCTACCAAATCAAAAATTTAATAAGCCTATTTAATTTTTAATTTGCTAGCAGGAAAGAAATATAAAATACATTACCAAAGAATAATAAAAATGTTAAGACTAATATTAATTACATGAAAATGAATTTGGATTTATTTTTGTCTTACTGTCCTAAAAATGTCATGCATTTCTGCTCTAGAGTTTCAGAATGTTTGATTGTGATCCACTCAATCTGGTGCTTTTCATCTAGAATTGATTCCATTTTACCTTCCATTTAAAATTCACAGAGTTGCAATTACAACCATCTGCAGTTGATGGAGATAAATAAACTGGTGACATCAAGATGCACTTTTAGTGGCATCTTCAGGCAATAGAGATAGGAACAATGCCAGATCATGGATTAAAGCCCTGGGTCTATAGGGTTGCCACATTTTTGTGGCAATTGTGACAATTGATGTTCAATGTTCTGAATTCGGCTTCACAAAATCATGAAGCTGACTCCTCTTCCTGATAAAACCCCTTTTTATTAGGCTAATGTAAATTCCTCTCGTTCACATCCAGCAAAGTCCTGACAAATAGTCTTTCAAGAGTGATTTACAATTACAAAACTTATCAGGCTTAGAGAGTTGCCAGGCCTATAGCTTCCAAGTGCAACACTGTACCAGAAAATACTTGGCAAGCAGTCATGAACAAAACTTCACTCTAATTAAATGAACTAATTGTCTCATGCAAATATCATTCCCCTTTTACTCCTCTTATTTTATATGGGAGGAGCCATTCACCATCCACCTGTGCCTTTACTCCTGAGTGAACCCTTGTTCCTTAACTGTTCCCTTCTTCTTACAGCTCTGTGCATGCCCACATTGGAAACAGGCTCCAGCTGTTCTTCTGCCGCACTGATCTCTGACTTGTCTGATAACTGTCAGACAGCCCTGGGCCCATTTCTGCCTCTGATGCGGAGCACTTGTCAGAGCCTTCCCCAGACTCCAGGACTGGCCCAAGTTCCTCCCCAACCTCCTCACTGTCCAAGTCTGCTGCTGGTTACAACACTTGACTCCTTGCCAATTTCAAACAAACTTAGCATAGAAGAACCCCTGGCTAGATATTAACCAGTTTCTTACATTTATTGTAAAAATGCACAAAAGCATAAACAAATGCAAATGAAGTACCAAGTTTTGAGGTGCTGAATGGGTTTATGACTGAAGTCAGTGAGAATGTAGATGCTCAGTGCTGTGGCTGAATCAGCACAATACTTATGATTTAAAGCCTTTTACTGTCTTACATATTATACTACAGACTACAGATATGCTATGGAAATATTATCATTAATAATTGAAATTGCTTTTGTCAAAGTACAAGAATGATGTTCTATTCCCCAACATAGTGGATTAATAATAGACAGACTGAGGAACCGTAGGGAGCTTGTAAACTGCAGGAGAGCATTAGTTCCATTGTCTGTTTCTTTTCACATTTCTCTACCACCCCATGATTAAAAACTGCTTTATGTCCCACACAAAATTAAACAAGGAAAGTGTTAACACAGCATGTAGAACTTAAAATATAAGCTGCATGAAAAATACATTCAATTAACTGTGATTGTTACAGTGATGATATAATGGGTGGAGAAAGTGCAAGATACTAGAAGATACATTTAAACATTGTTTCATTTTCCATACTTGGTTGTGCTCATTGAGCATACTTAACAGGACAGTTTACTATCAAGCATTTCTGTCACACAACATATCAAACTTGGTTAATGGTAACCTTGGTTAATATTTTGTTGCTTAATATGTTGAAGAAATATAGTCAATTCAGCTTTATGATTCATTGAATTCTTCAAATCAAGGATGATCATGGATACTAGTTGTATGTATCCTCTGCATTTCTAATTGTCTGTCTGTGTCTGTCTGCCTCTCCCTATCTCCCCCCCCCTCTCATTCTTCACTTTATAACAAATTTCAGCCATAAAGCTGGATGATTGCAGTGTCTCTCAATTCTACTTAAGTTACGGAGGTTGTGATGAAAATTAAAGAGGAAGTGTATTATGTGTGCCATTTTGAACTCTGGGAGTTAAATCTAATATAATTAATAAATAAAATAAGACTCACTCAGTTATAATGTTGCCTTTTCCCCATTTCTATATCTCGATAAATATACTGTATACTAAGGACTAAAGAATACAAAACCAGATGGTCTTGATATAATATTTAGCATGAGCTGCTGAGAAAATATTTTAAATGTTTTGAAAATAAGAAAACTTACAAAAATGCAATGATTGTGTGTGCTTATATATGTTTATGCATACAGCATATTAGAAGAAATGTCTTGTTCCAAATCTGCAAATCAGCTTAATCCAAAACAGCTTGAATCACTTCTTGGACAAATAGGTTACATTTTCTCTCGTCAATTTTTCATGCTATAAAAACAAAACATTACATATAATGAACTGATGGCAATGATGGCAGCTTTAAAAGATTATACATGTCAGAATGCTAAAAGTCTACATTTTTTGACCCTCACATTTATAGTGACTGAATCTTTTGTTGTTATATTTTAATTGGTTTATAGATTAATCAAGTTTACAATGTTTTCTCTCTTTCACATGTATGTACCTACATATTGCACATATTTGTTTAGCTGTTGTTTTGTTTAATGGGTATTTGTACTTGAGCAGGAAAAAAATCCAATATTATTAGGAGTTTATAGCACATAGCTTTACAGAACGCATTTAAAACTTTAAAAATTAGTAGATAGTGTGATTGGCTCTAGTCGAATTTGCTACTTCAAATCTATTTGGATATTTGATTGAGTATTTCTAATTGTTTCTAAAAATTGATTTGAATTCATTTGAAATATCAAAACTGGTCAATGTTATCTCATTTTTTGAATCACTTACAATTGTTTAACATTTGGAAATTGATTCCATTGATTGCCTTTGAATCAAGTCTCCAGACAGAAACTTCAAACATATTATTAGCCAAAGAGAAGATGTATGTTTAGATACATATATGGGGACATACAGTATTTCTGTATTCAGTTGATATAGTTAATAGGATTAATTTAGGAAGAAAAAAACTCATTGTTTCCTTCTTCCAGATTCATTTATTGCTGAGTTATTCAAATGAATCAGAGCAACCTAACTTTCTCTGTGAATAGTATCTATTCTAGCTTAGCATCGTTCAAAGTTGAGGTAGTTTGAAACAGACAACTAGAGGATGAAGTTGGCAATTTAGTAAACAGTAGTCCACTGTAACAGATGTTATCTTCCAGGACTGGGTGAAAGGGTGGCAGTATAGTTAAAATGCTATCACATCTTTGAAGGAGGGTTTACTGAATTATTACTACTACTAGGTCTTTCTCTTGGACTGTGTGTATCATTGTTAGAAAAGGAAAAGGACTCAACTTTGGAAAGTCATAAATTAATAATGTGATTTATAAATTCTCTTAATTTGGAGTTTAAGTTTTCCTTTAAAGTGAAGATACTTTTCTAAACTGTTGAATATAACCATCATATCAGAGAAATGTTAATGACTGCAGTGAGAAGAAAATATTAAAGGGGCTATATTTGAAAGTCAGCACTATGGTTAGCTCTTAATTAACTCTTTGAAACAGAACTTCATCGTTTTCTTTATTTCTCCCTCCTGCTTGTGTTTAATTTTAAATAATAAACATTTCTGTCTTTTTCTGTGAGAATTCCAGTTTCTCCCAGCAGAACATGGGGTTATTTTACACATAACTTATGGAATTTGGGGCACAGTTACTTGTTTGTAACTATCATCTGATAATGCTTGCAGTATCTATCCTTAATCTTTCCTAATGATGTATGATATAGTTGTCATATGGATTTGAAGTAGGCATCCAGTAGTTAGTTGGAAACAGAAGTGAATTAAAGTGTTAAAACAGAAGTGAATTAAAGTGAATTAAAGTGTTAAAACTTGTTTCAAAAGAAAGCAATTCTTGGGAAATCAGAACAGTGCCTTACCAAAGTTCAGATTTAATTCTAGCTGATCAGCACCCACAGTTCACTTCTCCTGTTCCATTGAAAAATAACGATAGCTTGAATAGATCCTGACAATTGAAGCCCTCACTGGCTTTTGAAGACTGAGGAAATGACAATCATTGTCTGGGACAGTTCTTTTATCTGTCAATATTTTGGGGGGTTTTAATGTAGGAGTTTGACAGGAAAATTTCATTTGCTTGCATCTAAGACTTCTTGAAAGAACTACAAAGTAGTAAATCTTTTATGGACAGAAAAAAGGGTTTGTAAAAATAAACTTAAATCAGTTAAATAAATAAGTTCAGAGAATTTGCTGGAGCTGGAGCTTTTCCTGCCTAGTGGGAGTAGTGACATTGTGTTGAATAATTTTGATTTGTGCTATTGGTATTCTAGGCAAGGATAGGTAGACACCAGATTTCTTGGACCAGCATGATTGTTGTTACTCCATTCTTAGATTCTCAAAGTTTGCTAACCAGCAGAAGCAAGTGGAAAAATAATTTACTTAAAATTAAAACAGGCTGATACTAAACAGGCTGGTGAGCATTAGTTTCCAATACAAAAAGTAAGCAAAACCAAGGCTGAGAATATATCTCAAGCAGAATGGATGGGGGGGAATTCTGGGAGTTGAAGTCCACATATCTTAAATCTGCCAAGATTGAAAAACACTGATCTGGAGGATTGTATAACAGGTTGATAAAGTTTTTTCTAGATGGTTTACACTACATTTCATTTAAAAATGCAGCTGTGAGTAAAATAGAAAATGTGTAGAAATACATCTAGAAGACCTTATTGGAGTGGAAAGCTGGTTATAAAAATGTGGCAAGAACAATAAAAAATAAAGCTAGAGTTCAATTTAGAAACCACTACTTGGTTTTATTGTTACAATATGTTTTTATTGTGTATAATTTTCTCATGGGGTAAATTTGTATCAATTAGCCTGCAGTGATTTTGACTTTGTTATCCTTTTTAGACTTGCATAATTTTTATGCAAACTGCCCATGGCATTGCCAAACACTTATTTATCATTTTGTGCTAGTTATAAATTCTTAATGCATGAATTTACCAGTTATGCCAAATCTCTTCATGTAATTAAAAGTGACTGAATATTATTATATATTAGAAAAAGCATGCCAATAAAATTGTTATAAATGGTTTGGTGATCAAAGGATAAGATAATAGCTAAGGAATGCATTCTTTTTAATAATTGCAATAATTAGAAAAGCACTGCTTTATACTAAATAATGACAAATATAAATCTCATATAGAGACAAATGTAGTTTTTAATATTTGTGGTCAATAAAAATTATTATATATGCATCAGTTATGTAGAATTTAAAATCTAGTTCAATCATGATTAAATTATGGTTATATAATTTACATATTGGTTATTTACCAAATGTTCTAATAATATATGGAATAAATTGGTATTGTATTCACACTTTTCAGTATTGCTCTGATAAATATTATATTGTAAGGAATCTTTTAGGTATCATTCTGGCATAATACTGCTAAAAAATTTCATCAGCATTTCCTCATTGTCATCATATTCTGATGTAAAACATTGTCCACAGATAAAATAGTAGTTTATTTAATGTTAAATTAATATAAAATAAAAAATTGTACATACTAAAAACAATGCAACATATAATCAAAGGAAGAATATTAAATTTCACTCATTCTGATAATAGATCATCTATGTCTGAACTTACATATCAGCTATATTCAATTTGCAAGGGCACCAGCACGTTACTGGTCATTCTGGATCTTTCTAAAAGGGAAGAACCATTTTAAAAATCGGACAAATATACAATTAATGATTAAGAACCATTTTTTTCAGTTTCTGATGACAGTGATGACGATGTGCAATTCAAGTGAATGTTGACTCTCAGCAATCACACACAAATTTTTTCCAGGGTGATATGTCCATAATTTGGTTGGATTAAAAGACTGCTAAAGTCTTTTCCTGTTATTATATATAATATATAATATCTCTGTTATAGTATAATAACTCTGTTATTCTGTTTCTTCACATTTTCTAATTGTGTACCCTGGCCCTATAATTGAATCCATCCACCTGATTGCTTTTCTATCCTCATTACTCTTTCCTTCCACCTTTTTCTGTATTACAGAATTCTCAAGAGAGCCATGTTTCTGGATAATATGTCTATATTATTGTAATTTGAGCCTGATCATTTCTGCATTTTCACTGATTTATTCTGAAATCCATTTGTTATTTTATTGTATCTATGCTATTCTTAGAAGTCTTCTCTAACATTAGTTAGAAAGCATCAGTATCGGGTGGGATTCAAATTTTGTAACAATCGGTTCTATGGGTGTGGCTTAATTTGTGGGTGAGGCTGGTGGTCATGTGGCTGGATGGGTGTGAATGGGTTTGCCATATGACTGGCAAACTAAATACAAGTGGTCCTTGCTTAATGGGCGGTTGCCTAGCAAGTGTTCTAATTTATGACTGATCTCTCCAGAGCTACTTGACCTGTTTTTGGTGTTTTGACATGCAGCCATGCACACACACACACACCCTTCTACCCTGCTATTCTTTGATTCTGTAAAGATCTCTTGGACTAGACGAACTCCAAGATCCCTTGCAGGCCAGCCCTAGATTGCTGTATTGCTTCAAAGAGTCTTCTGAAGCCAGGGTTGTATCCTTCCTTCTTCTCCTTTTTTTTCTCTCTCCCTCCCTCCCTCCTTCCATGTATTTATCTATCCATCCATATATCTCATTCACTTTCTCCTTTCTTTCTTTCTTTCTTTCTTTCTTTCTTTCTTTCTTTCTTTCTTTCTTTCTTTCTTTTTATCTTTTTTTTCTGTTCCTTCCTTCTATTTTCCATTTCCTTCCTTCCATTCCTTCCCTTTCTTCATTTCACTTCCTTTCTCTCTCCCTTTTTCTTTGTTTCCCTTTTCTCTTTCTTTTCTTTCTTGTGTCTTCCTTCCTTCTCTCTCTCTCTCTCTCTCCTCTCTTTCCCTCTCTCTTTCTCTCTCTGTCTCTCTCCACTCTCTCTTTCCCTCTCTCTCTTTGTCTTTCTCTCTCTCCCTCTTCCCTCTCTCTCTCCCTCTCTCTCCTTCTCTCTTTTTCTCTTTTTCCGTCTTTGTTTCCCTTCTCTTTTCGTCTCTCTTTTCCTTTTTTTCTCCCACCTCTCTCTTCCCCCCCCTCTGTCCCTTCCCTTCCTCCTTCCCTCTCTCCTTCTAAAGCAAGGAGACCCACCTGAAACACACACACACACACACACACACACACACACACACTTCCAACATTGATCATTAACTTACGTTCTTCCTGGCCAATCTCCTAGAGTCCCAGGGACCACCTGAAACACACACAAACACACACACACACTCACTTCCAACATTGATCATTAACTTACGTTCTTCCTGGCTAATCTCCTAGAGTCCCAGGGACCACCTGAAACACACACACACACACACACACACACACACACTCACTTCCAACATTGATCATTAACTTACGTTCTTCCTGGGTAATCTCCTAGAGTCCCAGGGACCAGCTGCAATTGTCATTCATACCTTGTCCTGCATTACCTGGAAAAGCTGGCAGGCCAGGCTTCCGGGTCCAACAAAGGGGCCAGGGGAGGGACTTCCTCCCCTCCCTTCTCCCACCCTGCTGGTATCCCGACTGCCTGCAAATTGCAAACTTACCTTTCTCCCATGGTGGGGGTGGCAGAGGAAAAGGTGAGCCAGCCAGGACTGAACCGTTGCCACTCAGCTGTCCATCAGCCCAAATCTCATCCCCCTAATGCTGCTGGTGGTAGTAAGGATGGTGATGGCAGCAGTAGTGTGGTGGTGGCAGCCTAGGCTGGCCCAGGGGTTGGGACTCAATTGGGGCTGGAAGCAGCAGCAGCAGCAGCATGTAGGTGACCTGAGCTTGTAGAACCTCATTCACCTAGACAGATCATGGTGGAAGGCAGACAGCGATGGCTGGCAGGTGGGCAAAGGCAGACTGCAGACAGTGATGACACATGGCTGAGATAAGGAAGGGCAGGGTTAGAATGCAGTCAGTTTGTTGTGCATGCAGATAAGGACTGACTGGGCAGGGAGCAGAGAAGTGAGCGGAGAGGAGTGGGGCCAGCCAGGGACCTGTTTTCCTGGTTCTCCAAACTACCAGGAATTGTAACAACTGGTTCTACTGAACCTGTCTGAACCAGTAGAATCCCACTCCTGATCAGTAACACTCTTTCTATCCTGCTTCTTTACATTATGTTCTTTGTAGGTATTGCTATATCATAGCATCTGAATATCTTTTCCAAGGCTTTCATGGCTGCTCTATGAAGTGATAATCTCTGGTATAATAACTGATTGCTGCATCCTTTGCCATTGCAAACTGATTCTAAAAGACAGAAACTATCCAGAGCTTTACTGTCAGTTCAAAGGCTGGTTGATATACCTGTTGTCATTAGTGCGGTCATCTTTATATTTAATCATAGTCCCATTTTTTTCACCTTGCAGATCATTTGCATTCAGAGTAGTACCATCAGCATAGTGCCATTATTGATGTTTCTTCTTCCAGTTTTAAAACCACATTCTTCTTTTTTCAATCCAGCTTTTTTAATATGTATTTAGCATAGAGATTGAATAAGTAAGGGAAGAATATACAGCTGTCCTATGATTGACCTGCATTTTTTAATTAACACCAGGAAGAGAGGCTGCTTAGATAAGCTGGCTTTTCTTATTTGATTTCCTGAGTGGTATGTCAGTTACTCACTAAGTATAAGCCACTCTGACCCCAGTTAGATAATTATTTCCTTCTTTTGCTTTAACTAAGTGTGAAAAAACCACTAGATATTAACAATATAGCTAATTCTCATTAATATGTAATCTTCCCTTGCTAAACTAAGAAACTCTGTGGGAACAGAAGGGTTGAAGGGTTATTAAAATTTGCCCACACCTTTGAGAGGTGTGACATGGCAAAACTTTCTTTCTCATATTTTCATTCATCATACCTGATTGAGGAGCGATCTCTCCAACATAAATACCCAGACTTAGTTAATAAGACTTTATTCATTGTAATTCAACTATTTTCTATCACTAATCCTTTCTGTGATATTTATGCAGCCACTTTAGTTTACATTAACAGCCTTGTGTCACTGCTTTTATGACCTGAAGCCAATTTCTTCCACTGTGTTGCACCTGGACCTTGGCCTCCTGACCTGTGTATAAATTTTATGTGAGGTTAGAAAGATGTTCTGGGATTCTCACATTTCTAACCGCATTCAAACACCTTACTAATACTAGACAGAATCAGTTTTCCCCTATCATTACATATTGACTTATTTTTGGTATTCCTTGGCTTCCTTATTTATTGTATGCATCACCAATGATATCAGTTGTTCCTTTTCTAAAGTTAACTTGAATGTCTGGGGCTCTGTTCTGCACTGGATGAACCTAAACATTATTTTGTTAGTGCAGTATGTCAGATCAAAGATAATATATGATAGTTTGCATAAGTTAAATCTCCATTTTTGGCTATTTGTATGTAGACTGAGCTCTTCCAACCTGTTGTCCATTGTGTCATTCTTCAGATTTGGTAGCACAGCTTAGTTATAGAATCTTTATAGTTTCTTTTTCTTTCGTTTACTATAGTTCTGTAGCTATTCCATCAATCCCTGTAGCTGTGATAGAATCTGCAATTGGGGGAAAATAAGAGATTGACTGTCTAGAATGACTGCAGGTGGAATGGAACAATTAGCTACAGCGCCTGGCCTACCTGCTTCAGCCCAGCCAACTCACCATGGCGGTCCCTCCCTTGCTACTTCTCCCCATTGCTCCTTCCCATTGCTCTTCCATCACCACTCCTCACTTTCTGCCTCAATCCAGGTGCTTTTCCATGGGAAAAATAGCTCAGGCCAATTCACTGTGTGGGACAATTAACCATGTATCTTGGTGTTTGCATGTTGAGGGATGGGCCTCTGCTTTCCCATTGGAAGTGGTGTTCAGAGAGAGTGCCAGGTGGGCGGGCAGTGGCCTCACCAGCCTTTTTCAAAGGGCAGTGCACCTGGCACAGAGAAGCAGTCCAGTTGCCCCACACCGCAACAGTTGCCCAGTTGCATCCCCCGCCTCATGGTGCATAGCCTTTTGAAAAGTCCTGGCACCCAAGGTCATTACCCATCCCACCTGGTGTCCTCTCTGCTTGCTGTATCAAATGTGAAGGCAGAGGCTCACCACTCCATGTGCAGATTGCTGCCAGAATGCATCTGACCATGCACCAAGGGCTTAGCCCCTGCCTTCCCATTGGACATGGAAAGCAGAGAGGGCATCGGGTGAGGTGGGCAATGGCTAATTGTCCTGCATGGTGAATTGGCTAGGACTATTTGTGCTGCAGCAAATCACCTGGGAGAAGCAACTGGGGAAGAGCAGAAGGGGAGCAGTAGAGTGAGGGGAAGTGCATTCTATTGGGTGATATTTTTATAAATAGGCATGTAATAATAATTAAAAACTACTCTGATCAGATCACTATGCCATTCTGGTTCCTTGTGCCTAACAGTAGGCTTGGTCATGACCACAATGCTGATTTAACTTCATCTTCTAATATTAGAAATTCTTATAAGTAGAGAATATCTTCTAAGGTATTTTGGATGTTGAAGTCTGTTCATTGGCATTCTTTAAAAATACAAATTTAAGATGGGAATCTCCTGGGTTTTAAAATCTTTGGAAAGACTTTCCTTGTTTTTTTAATGTTTGCTATAATATTATTTCTTGTCTCTTATAACAGCCATCTGAAATTGTTTGCTAAGTTCCTTTCTGTGATTTTTGTCTTTCTTGCCTTCAAGTTTTCTTCTCTAATTAGTAAGTTCCACAGTTTGTGACATCCACTTTGGTTTCTTCTGCTTCTTGGTCTTCAAAAGTTTTTTTCTTTTTACATTTACCTTACAACTGCTTTGATTTTATTCCACAGTTTCTCTGTTTTCCTGTCAGTATTCAGTATTTCAAAACAGTTTTGATGTTCTTCGAAGTGAACAACACTTTAGTTTGATTTGGAATTTCCATATGTGCATTTTGTGATCTATTCAGCAATTAGCTCTTACCCATCTCTTTGATGTTGTAAATAACATTTTTCTAATAGTAATGTCTGGTTTCAAACTTGATTTTTCATCTCCATTCATAATTGTGTGTGTGTGTGTGTATTTTGTAAATTTCCCAAAGCAACATATGAAATAACTGCTACAATGACATCTAGAAAGTAAGTTAATATTTGTTTTAATAAGGAGATTCAAATGAAAGTGAGTGAAAATACTTTTCAGAACAAAGAAAAACTTTGCCATTTCTGGTTCATTTTGCTTTGGCTTTATGGCAATGGACATACAACCTAATAAGAATTAACCAATTTTAGATTGAGAGCCTTATAGTGAAAAAAAAAAAAGAGCTTCAGAACATTCATATTTTTTATCCTGAATGCAAATGTAAACTTTTATCAAGCTGGCTACCTAAGAAAGAAGTGCAAGAGAGACTCATCAGTGCTATCATTTTGCTGCAAGACAGATGCTTTTATGTAGCAGTTTGGTTTCCCTCTAGTATTTTGTATTCAAAAGGCCATCACTCATGCCCCACCTGTGTGCTTTATCTGCTTATTCTGCTGCAGTAAATGATGAAGAGCATTAGCTCTCCAGCCAGTGACAACAATACTTGTCTAGTGCAGGAAGCAGATGACAAAGATGAAAGCATGAGATTAAAGAACATATGAATATACAGTGAATGGAGGGTGGGGGAAAATAATACTATACCATGTAGTAATTTCTGCCTTATTATTACAAAGTATGTTTTCATTTCTGGGCATCAGAATTGTTTGTTCCATTTAATTGGAGAAGAAGGGAAAGCAATGCCATGTAATAAACGTAACTGAAATGATGGCTCCTAGGTCTACAGAATGTGAGAAACAAAGTCGAAACATTAAAAAGAAGAAGAAAAAAGCAAAATGCAAGAGAACGAAGATCACACAGGTAATTGGACAAGACATCTTCATTCTCTTCATTTTGTTTTTTTCTTTCTTTTTTAATGTAGTTTTAATGTAGTTTATTGTAGTTTTCTTGGCAGCAAGTGGTTTTCCAATGTTTTCTACCAGATTCAAATTCCCTGACTTGCCTATAACTTGTGTTCCTGGGAATTTCGCATCTAAATACTAATGAAGCCAATATCTTCTGAATCCAGAGAAGGTTAGCTGAAAATTGCCATTTGCTGAGATTCTATAAGTATATAATAAAGTTGCCTCCATGGGTGAATGAAATGGGTGGCACATAACTTTAAGAATAAATAATATATCCATATTTGCTGTTCAGTACCTTATAAACTATCATAGGAACTAATTCAATAGAATTTGTTCCACTGCTGTTGTACTAAATGTAGAAAGAAACTTATTTTTGTGAAAAATAATATAAAAAACACTCTGTGTTTAACCTTGCATATCCAGCTACACATACATATTCATACATATGCACACATATATAATAAAAGGGAGTTGCAGTTTTGCTCTAGTCTATGAAATTGAATGCCTATGAAAATGAAATATAGGTTTTGATCTTTTTGCAACAATTCCCATTATCTGCCATTCTCTGGAAAGTCATTTAATCCCAAGGTGTAGGACCTTGGCTTCATTGTAGGCACAAATAATCCTGACTTATGACAAAATTTCTGTTGCTGAATGAGAATTTTTTTAAATGAATGCTGGCCCATTTTATGACCTTTCTCACCACAGTTGTTAATCACGGAGTTGTTAAGTTAACAAGGTTATGAAGTGAATCTGGTTTCCCCATTGACTTTGCTTGTCAGAAAGTCCCAAAAGGTGATCACATGACCCTTGGACACTGCAACCATCATAAATATGAGTCAATTGCCAAACGATTGATCACATGACCATGGGGAATGCTGCAACAGTTGTAAATGGGAAAACTGATCATAAATTACTCTTTTTCAGTGCTTTTGTCAGTTGACAGTTTTGCAACTAAACAAACTGTTGTAAGTCAAGGACTACCTGTATTTTACTGGGTTACGAGATCAGTTACTGGGTTAAATATAGATCAGTAGAAAGCCTGGCTTCTGGGACTAGATTTCAGCCTTTTGGGAAGGACTTGAACACTTGACTGAGACCATTCGCTTTGTGGTAGACTTTATCAAAAAATGTTGAAGCCACACTAAGGAACAGGTCTGTTGCCTTGCCTAAGGTCTTCATGGAATTCATGGATAGAACTGGAGATTTCTTATCTTAGTTGAATTGACAGTTGGCTTTGCTCCATTCAAGTTAACTGAGAGGAAGAACAGGGACAGGAAATAGCATCAGACATTTTATCATGCATTCATTTTCATTTTTAGATTTATGAAACTATTGTTAACATCTCCTCAAGAGGAAATTTTACCTGCAAAGATTTCCCCTCTGATAGCTTAGTAATTGCTATGCAAAGGCCTCCTTGTACCATTTAATAACCTTTTATATCCACAATTTGTATTTATTTTGTAGCACTGAACTACTCTGGCAAATATTTTAGAGGGTCTTGATTAGTTAACGCCTATAGTGGCATGTTAAGGAGGACATTTCACTCTTTATTGGTTGTGGTTGCAGCTGGTGTCCATAATAAATCATTTTACTGGTGAATAGGTTTCTCGTTGGAAAATTCAATTATTTCTCTTATTATATGCATGCAAAAGAGAATTACATTGAAATTTTATTCTACATTTGTCTCAGTTATTTCATTTTGATTCAAAGGTAAAGAAACTCTGGGTGATTTTTTTTTTTTATTTCAGAAGAGAATTAAAAATGGGTGAAATTCTCATAAGTGAAGCAGTGTGGCCTTGTATGTTTGTTTAATTGAAGGCTTTGTACTGAAATGTCCTTCACTGAACAATCAATCAACTCTCTAATAGTCTTCGAGTCCCTGATTTCCCTCTACATATAATTAAATATGGAAATGATAGGATAATTACAAATGGAGGACACATCATCCTGAGCACTTGCAAAATTCTGCTTAAAAGATGGCATCAGCTTAGATCAGTACATTATGATTAACTATACTAAAAGCTCCTGGGAATCTCAGCAGGGCCAAAATGGTTGTATCACTTCTATCTCAAGCCCTCCAGACATCACCCACAAGTACAAGCAGTGCCTTCTCAGTATTTTATCAAGCTTGAACCCTCACTGAAAAAAAAAAAAAAGGATAATCCATTTCACCCAGTTTTCAGTGTCCACTATTATTTCACTTTGTCTCTTAAGGATTTTGGTAATAAGTACAGGAGAACCTATTTGAGGAGAATGCCCTCCATACTAACTACACACATTTTGGCCACCTAAACTGCAAGTTTTTCTCAATGAGCAGATGCAGATCTAGATTATTTTCAGCTGCCAATAATAGATTACAGATTAATAGAGTTGGACGGGACCTTGTAGGTCATCTATTCCAATCCCCCTGCCCAAGCAGGACACCCTACACCATTTCTGACAAATGGCAGTGCAATCTCTTCTTGAAAGTGTCCAGTTTTAGAATGGCAGAATATCATCTACCATCATCAGGCTTCTGTATTTTTTCTGTATTATTTCTTCTATATTTTCTGTATTCTGTGTGTATGTATATATATATATATATATATTTGTTTCCTTAGGTTTTCGCGGGTACTTACATGTGTGCTGTTTAGCTTCCTTCAGGTATTATCCCACGTCATTGTAGTTCTGTTAAAATTGTAGCAACGTTTCAGCAGAATCTCATCTGCCATCCTCAGGCTTCTGTATGGATACAGAAGCCTGAGGATGGCAGATGAGATTCTGATGAAACGTTGCTACAACTTTAACAGAACTACAATGACGTGGGATAATACCCGAAGGAAGCTAAACAGCACACACACACACACACACACACACACACACATACACACACATATATATATGTGCAGGCTTCCAAATGATTGACAGTCTGCTGGAATCATCTCTTCTATTCATGCTATTCATTCAAGAGATGATTCCAGCAGACTGTCAATCATTTGGAAGCCTGCACTCT
>BLBF01000053.1:5273407-5304209 GCA_015471245.1 Laticauda colubrina
AAGGAAGCTGAACAGCACACATGTAAGTACCCGCGAAAATTTAAATAAACAAATATATATATATATATATTTAAAGTTTTCGCAGGTACTTACATGTGTGCTGTTCAGCTTCCTTTGGGTATTATCTCACGTCATTGTAGTGCTTTTAAAGTTGTAGCAACGTTTTGGCAGAATCTCATCTGCAATCATCAGACGAACACTATACACAGCCTGATGATGGCAGATGAGATTCTGCTGAAATGTCCCTACAACTTTAAAAGCACAACTATAATGACGTGAGAAAATACCCAAACAAAGCTGAATACCATATATATAAATACCCGTGAAAATTTAAGAAAACACAGACACACACCATGAGGCTTTGTCAATTTGGAGATCCTGAGGAACCAGAGGTCAAGTTTTTAATCAGAATTCTTGTTTTTTCCCCCACTCCCACCCCACTGAAGAATATTCATTTTAATTCATATCAAATATTTTAATTTGCTTTCCTACTTTTTTAAAAAACAGTGGCTTATAAAAATTAGTAATAAGCTCCCCTTCACTCAGATTTTGTTTATAAAAAAGAAAGAAAAAGGAAAAGGAAAGGATGCACGAACATAGAGAATGATTTAGAAAGTGCTAATATATGCTATTTATGACAGGCAGAAACACAATGAGCTATCTGCAGTTCTCCCTCTTATTTGGTTTTCCTGTTGTGATGATGAGCCTCTTGAGTTCTCTGATTAATGGACGAAGATTGAATAGGTTGCATTTCAGCAATACAAAAGCAGAGGTATTTTTAAACTATTGCTGGGAAAGAAGTTGTACTGTGTTTGTGATGAAAACTATTCCCTTATGCTATAGTATGTGGATTTTCTTTCAAATTAACTCGCAATTATTTGAAACTAAAAGTAGTAGGCCCATGAGGAAGGGAGTACTGCTCTACCAAGGTGACAATTAGGAATACTTAGAACTTAGGGGGAAGTGATTTTCTGTGCTTGAGTCCAAAGATGGAATGAAGTAACTGTCCAGCTAGAAAAAGTTGAAATGGAGAGCTAAAAAAGAAAAAAGACATCCATAATTTCTTTTCAGCTCAAGAGAAGAAATTGCTCTTTTAAAATTTTGCCTCTCTCTCTCTCTCTCTCTCTCTCAATCTCTTTGTCTCTCCCATTCCATTCCTCCCTTTTTCTCATTTTATCTCTCTCTCTCTTTCTCCCCCTATGGAGCTGGCCAATTTATTTACTGGATGCCAAGTCAAAGATTTTTTTGCCCAACAAATTTAAACTGATTTGCTTTCATAGTAGTACTGGCAAGGAAGTAAAATGTAGGTGTTTTCCTCATACTTTTATTTAAGTCTTAGTGACAAAAGGAATGTGTTCGGAAAATTTTGAATACATCAAGAGAACTGTTCAGTCTCTTCTATAATGTTGTCAAAGTGTTTAATGGTTCTCTGAGCCTTTCGGTCTTGTGAACAAAATCACATTACTCCACAAAATTTGATGCACAGATAGACTTTGACACTAATACATGCAAGAGGTCATTTTCAAGGGCAGAAATGGTAAGATGTTTTAGCAATTGCCATTAATGGTAAAGTAGGTACGATTTACTACCACTGAGGTTGATGGAAGAGAAAGAACACCCCCATAAACTTAAACTGTTGCATGTGGTGCAGCCAAGAATTTACATAAACACTTTAGAGGGAAGTTATTTCAGGTTTCAAAAGTTGCTGATAGAAAACTGCCATCTATGTGTGACTGGACTCTTTTTTTTCAACTTGCACAAAAGGTTCCTTAAATCTTTAGCCATCAGGATATCCAAGATTGTCGATATTTATTTCAACAATTTTAGTTTAGTTCTATGTCTTTTCAGCATTTCTTTATTAAATATAATGTGCTATAAATTGAATAAGGTGATGGGCGTGCTCCTATGACAATTTTGAAACAATTCCTCCATATTCCATTCTAACTGTTGCTCTTTGGTCATTATTCAAATCCTTCACTTGGCAGATGAAATGGCTCAGTAAATCTATGCTTTTAAGAGTTACCCATAGTGTCCTATGGTCTGCAATGTCAAAATACATTGTATAACCAATAAGAGAGAATTAGATGTTTGACACTCCCTTGTCTTTTTCATTATCTATTAGGCAATTAGCAGTTATTGAATTATCTTATTGGGACAAATGCAAAATTTTAGTTCTCTAGAGAAGGCTCTAATCATGAGACAAGTGAAAGAAAGATAAGATGCCCAGCTGTAAGATGGATGGACTCAGTTACAGTAGCAAAGAGTGCACTGTTTAAAGGCCTGAAAGATAAAGCTTGGGATAATAGAGCATCATAGGAAAAAATCTATTGATGTGGTTGCTGGAAATAAACAATCACTTGATGGCATATAATCATTCTATCATTCAATCAAACTAGTCTGATATATTATCTCTGCCCTTTTGAATCCAGTTTATACATTTGGTACTTGTTATACCATGTATAGTTGAAGTCTGGATTCCATAATCATGTATGTAAGATAAATACAGCTATTAGCTAATTAGGATATTCTATAGCACTGTCCTTTTTTGGTACTGACATAATGATTGCTTTTTTTTTTTACAAGTCCCCTGGTCACTGCTGTGTTCCATGCCTGCTTATAAGCAGCAAGCAGCACTTTAACTATGTATTTTAATACATTTTTAAACAGTTCTGCTTCCATTTCATTAACTCCTTTAAGTTTTATTTACTTATCTGATATTTTCAGAATATCTCAGTATAATAAGCCTACATGCACACCTTACATTTTGTATACAGTAATTCCTCTATGCCAGGGGTGTAAAACTCAAGGCCTGCAACTTCCTGCAACTCAGCGTGCAGCCCTCCCAAAGTCTGTTTTCATCAGCAGAGAGTTGCAGGAGGCATGGCAGCCAAAAACTGCCTCAGGAGCCTGTTTTCATTGGCACAGCATTTGGGCCACTACAGGTGCCCCCAATAGGGCTAATGTCAAGCTGGCCATGCCTACCCTGTCCACACTCACCCAGGCACCCCAAGATCAAACACAACCCTAATGCGGCCCTCAATGAAATCAAGTTTGACACCCCTTTTCTATACCATCATTCTGTCTCTTTTTCATAACTTTTCTCCAGTAAATTGTTGTCATATTTTCTTTGTATCATATCCATCTCTGTACAACATATTTCTGTGACTGCTGAATAGAACAGAATAGAACAGAACAGAACAGAACAGAATAGAATAGAATAACAGAGTTGGAAGGGACCTTGGATGTGTTTTAAAGAAGACAATCAGCACCTAGAATTGCACCCAGAAGTTTACTGGGATCCAGTGCAGCTTATGTGGCAATGGTATTACAGAGACATACTATGGTGTCCACAATAGGGCCCATGCCACTACATTTTGGACCAGCTTTCAAATGCCTTTCAAGGGTAGCCCCTATAGTAGGTTTGCAATAGCACAAACAGGGAGGAAGCTAAGTTGTGGGTGAATGTGAGCAGTGCTTTATGATCTAGAATTGGGCACAACTGGTACACAAGGTATATTTGTGTGAATGCCTTTCTGGCCATTAACAGAAGCTGCAAGCCCAGCAAGACAGTAGATTGCACACAGTTTTTGCTTTGCTTTCGGGAGTGTAACCCTATTTAATATTAACTGTAGAAAGCCAGCAGATACAGAGGTTGCTAATAGTCCCATAGCCACTCAGTGTCAGGGTTAAGCAGGGTTGGCCTGCTGGGGGTTTGCATGGGTTTAGAAGATCCTCTAACTAACATTCTGCATAGTTCAAAGAACCCCCAAATCCCACTCGTGGCTGGCCCTGCCCCTCCCAGGAGTCTCCACATGGCCCATTTTGGATGCAGATAAGTGGACGCCATGCACAGAGGCTTGGGCCTTTCTGGAAGCCCAGAAACAGGGTTGTTTCCTGCTTCCAGAGAATCTCCTGAGCCCGGGAAAGACAAAAATGCACCCCCTGCCATGGTGCAGGAGACCGACTAGGCCATGCCCACCCTGGCCACACCCAGCCAGCAACTTGACAGAAAACCCATTGCTAAAATTTTTGAAGCCCACCCCTGGGTTAAACTTAAGACAGTTTCTTCTAAACCACAGCCACGCAGACTCCAGGCACTTTGATAGCATCACTTGAACATCCTGTTGCAAAGACGTACAAATTAGTAAATCAGCATACTAATGACACATAATCCAATGCTGATGGATAACTTCACCTGGAGGTGTCATGTAGATGTTAAGAAATTTAGAAATAGACCTCCTGCTGAACTGGAACCAACTTCAAAAGGAGGAGAACTACTGAAGAAAAGTGCCTTCCACTTATAACCCCTTGAGAGATCCCAGAAAGATACTGTGATAGATGGTGTCAGAAATCACTGAGATATCAAGGGCAAGATGAATACAATATCACCATCCTGCCAGATTGCATTCAGAAAATGCAACCAATGCTTCCTATCCTGATTTCAATGAGTCCAGATTTCAACTTCCATCTTCTATAATTAATTCTGTGAAAAGATTACAAAGTGTTGGAAGTCACTGTAAAATTGTTCTACTTTCCATACATCTTTGGTTATTTCAAGAACTTGGATCATTATAATATTGATAGCTTAGCTTGGACTTGAATTGGAATCATTTGGTGATTTGGAGGGGGGTAATTAATCAAAGTACTGATTTTGGCTCCTTTTGTAAATACTGTAGTGAGGGCTACTCTACTTCTTTATGGTTTTCTTTGTCCTTGGTACAAGATCTGATGTGCCACTGATGTGAAATGATTTGTGCTTATTCCCAGAACGTCAGGGTGCAGTCTTGTTATTTCTGTTTTGACAATATCAGGTTTATCTTGGTTTATGGTTCTGATATTCCACATATGACAGATAATATCTGTATTTGCAATACAGATGATTTGCAATAATCATGTATTTGCAACATCAAACTTTTCTTTTCCCTCTGGCTGCATTGGTATGATGCAATATAATGCAATGAGATCATGAGTATCAATGCTACTCATATTTGCCACCTGTTCTTCCACTAGTAGTTAGTTGGATATCTTCTAACCTGGATGGACTTATCTTTCAGTATCATTTTGGTAGTGTTTTGATGGAGATTGTCCATTTGGTTTTCTTACCAGAATACTGGAATGAGTTGCTATTCTCCCTGCCCTCTGTCCCCATTGGAAATGGCTCTTTATAAATAACTAAGTTTAACTGCTACTTTATCACAAAGATGACAAATTATATTAAAGTAGCTTTTCTGCAGTTATGCTGCCTCTTCTTCAAAAATGTTTCCCCAGAACAATTTCATTTCTTAATAACTTGAAATGGAATGCTATGTTTTAATCTTTTTAAAAAGTATTTTGAAATATAAAAGAGATAGTATTGTCCAAGTCTTGCATGCTCTTCTATTCCCTTTTCCCACAGGGCCTCAAGATGACCCAAACCACCTACTTTTTATCTTAAATGCATAATCCAAGCCTGTGGTTGTGATCAATCTTAAGTGTGGCTACCCATGACTTTATAAATGTTTGTTAAGGTTAGCTTGCAAGGGATTCTATGGGAAGCATTGTAACTTCCACATTGTAGCTGGTTTCAGGAAATTACTGCATAATAACAAACTAGGATATGAAAGATTTTGGATAATTTGTCAGTTATTTTAATTTGTAAATGAATATTTGGGTATTAGTAAAGTTGATATAATAGAGAAGGGATCTTTCACATTTTTTTTTTGAGATTAAAGGTTTTCTTTTTCATAGCCTAATATTAATAGATATACAAAATCTAAAGCTTTAGCAACCATGTAGATCCAAATTAAGCATGTATATGCATTATATATGTTTTATTTTACAAAATCCTGTTTTTTGCAGGAATACTACATGGTATTCATACCTGTCAGTTTTTTTTCTCATAATATTTAATAATATTAAATTATTATTCATATGAAAAGTAATTAAACTTGCTATTTTATCCTTCAGAAAGAATAAAAGCACAGTTGATTAAATGAGAGATGAACCTAAAGACATGCAAACTTTTAGAGGAGTACAAAGTCATTCAAAATAGTTAGTGAAAGGTTTTGTACTCAATGGGAGCTACTGGGAAAAAAAGACTGCATAATTATCAGAATTGGTAACAGTAACAGTGCAGACTCCAAATTATGCAAATCCACAAGTTAAGTGCTTAACTGAAACCCATATATTATGGAATACAAAATGCACATTATTTATTTTGACATGAATCATTAAGATGAATTATTATTAAGTATAAACAAGCAGAATATATTAAATAAGCCACCAAGTGATACATATGGCAAAGACAAGGAGCCCTGCTATACCCCTGCTGTCCCTCTCACTATATCTCCTAATTCCCTGTTTTCCATATTTCAGAGTTTAAATCTTTATTCTTTTTATGCAAAAATATGTTGTAATCAGAGAATAGTTGGCCAAGGATATTATACTATTACATACTGTAGTTATAAGCTTAATTTTGTGTTTGTGTGTGAATGCAAAGTAAATTGTGCTTAATTTCCCATTAAAGCAGTTGACCATTAAATGTAAGGTTTACAATCAAATTAAAACCTTTATTAGAGCCAAAGAAAATATTTACAATTCACTAGCTGCAGCACTCAGAAGGCAGCTTGTGAAAAATACTGTCCAGTCCTTAGAAGATTGAGGAATTTTCTTGAAGGGAACAGAACACGGCAAGGAGATGGAAGTTGAAAGGAGGAATTGGCAACATTAAACCTTTCTATCCAGTTTGATGAGGTCTTGTGCCCCCATCCCTATCATATGGTGCTAGATAGGATAGTCTTCTGACCATTGGTGGACTTCAAAATTTGTTACTGCTGGTTCTGTGGGCATGGTGTGGCTTGGTGGGCATGGCAGGGGAAGGATACTGCAAAATCTCCATTCTATCCCACTCCAGGGGAAGGATAGTGAAAAATCTACATTCCCTGCCCATCCCAGGGAAAGGTTACTACAAAATCCCATTCCCTCCCCATCCTACGAACTGTTTTCCAGCTCCTTTCTCCTGTATAGGGCAACAAAAGAAGATCCAGTCGATCAGATGGGACTCAGGAAGCAGAGAATAGATGGGAGTGGGGCCAGTCAGAAGTGGTATTTGCTGGTTCTCTGAACTACTCAAAATTTCCGCTACCAGTACTTCAGAACAGGTCAGAATCTGCTGAATATCACCTCTGCTTCTGGCTTTCTGAAGAACTTTCCCAGGACTTGGCAGGGATTGTAAAAAGACAGGGAAAAAGTAAGCCATAGAAAGGCTACCTTTCTCAGTCTTCTTAACACTCAGTTTCTTTTCAGAACATTTACTTTTGCACTCTGAAAGAATAGAGGTGATTGTAAAGCCCTTAGTACCACCTGTCTCCCAATTCTAGTAAATCTTCTTCAAGCAGATAAGGGAGAACTGAATCCTCTCTAAGCAAATTAACCACTGCTTTTCTCCCTCAACATTCTTTTTTCTTACCAAGATCAAATACTTTTTAATATGTTAACTAATAGTTTTATGACAAGCTATGTGGAACAATCCTAGATATTGCCACTGAAGTTTGCAAGGAAGATAATGAGTAGACATGACACGAAAGAGGAATAGCTTGAAAGGACTGGGAATATTTAGCATTGAGAAGCAGCCTGCAAGGAGATATGAGAGTTGCCTTCCAGAACACAGAATACAGAATAACAGAGTTGGAAAGGACCTTCTAGTCCAATTTATATATCATTTGAGATATGAAAGGTGATGCAGAGGTGAATGACATGGATTTGAAGGGTTATCTCATAAAAGGTTGCTCAGAAACAAAGATTTAATATTAGAAGGCAATAGATTTGTGTTGGTCATTGTAAAAATTATATTCATACCAATAGTAAGAATTATCCAACAACACCTCTGGAGGTGATGAACATTCTTTCAATTAGCGTGTTTTACTGAAGGTGAATAGCCATATGTCAGGGAAACTATAGTAATAGGCAGGGCATTATCCTGATGATCCCCAGGATTTATTTCAATCTTTTCAATCTGTGATTATAAGGCTTCAACATTATTCCTTTTGTGTGTATAATTCTTTGAATATTAATGAAAGATGACATTCAGTGCTCATATGTAGGAAATCTATACAATGTCCATATTAATGAAAAAGTAAACTGAAGGGACAATTAAGGCATTTATATGCAGTACATACAGTAAGAAAGCTCAATCTGTCTTTCTGAAGATGAACTGGCAGACACATGAAAAGCAAGATCAGAATAGTCTGACCAGTGACAAATTGGTTCCCCTAAATATCCTCATGGATTGCTATAATCTGAGCCAGTCAGTGCACAATTAGTTTCATTGTACTGTTCCTTTCCTGCTATTAGAACAGCAGCCAAAATAAAATGGGATTGTTATAAAAGAAAAATTTCAAAGATTGGAATGAAAACAGAATAAATGGTTTTGGTTGGTAGATCTCTCTTGCTGCTAATAAAAAATGTAGCTAACCTATGACAATTTAATGTAAAAATAGATTTAAATACTAATTTTCTTGTAGGTTTATTCATGCCTTTGCCAGAAAATATCTGTAGTTAATAATGTCTGGTAAAATAGGGAATTTACAAATATAGTTGATGGATTTTATTAGAAAAGGGAAGCAATCCTATTTTGAAGAATGCACAGCTGAAAGTTTCTCTTTGCTCTGCTTTTTAAAAAAATATCATATTTATAAGCATTCTAACATGAAATTATATAGAATAAGATTAATAAGAGTAAGAATAAAGTAGAAGAAACAGTGGAAATATAACATCTGATCTTCTTTATAGTATTTACAAATTTACTATCTCTTTTCCCTCTTTAAAATTAACAATTTCCTCACATTCCATCTTCTTTGCAATACATTTCTCCATTATGCATATTTCAGTATTTTTTCATCTTTGTGTTTACAGTAGTCTTGTTGCAGTTACCATATATAAAATCATGCAAATCATATAAAAACTCTTTTCTAATTGGCTATCCATAAGTCCTGGGGAAAAAAACATCTGAATATTGGTCTTTAAAAAATTTTGTGTCATCATATGTATTTTAACAATTTTTTTTGCATTTTCACAAATTTAACATGCATGATAAAATTCCCTTTTTTCATACTTCTAATAAAGTTTAGGAATACTTTTATATATCTTAAATAATTTTTATGGTGTCATATAGCAATGGTATATCATTTTATAAAAGTTCTTTTATAAATTGTAACACAATGTGAATTTTAGTCCCTTTAGCACAATCTCTCTCATTTGTCCAAATGTATGTTAGAATCAAAATTCTACCCCATTTTATCATGTACTTTTAAACTTATTCTTCTTCATTAGATGGTATTTTATTTTATTAAGTAATTAGGACAAGCAGTTTATTAATTGTTCTCGAACAATTAACACCCTTACTGCAGAAAAAATCTGGCTATACTGTCTTCCACTTTCTAAAATCAACTACATTTCACTTTAAGGTACATTAATTATTTCTAAATTTCTATCTATAGATATAAATTTACATCTGCAAATTTTATACAGAACAATGTCCTCTGTTGTTATCTATGTTGTTAATGTATAAGAGATCGCATCAGATACTATTTTTCTTTAGATAAGGAGTTATTCTGACTTTTACCATATAAGTACTTGTTCTGTATTAATGAAAGAGGTCAGTTTTTATAATGTGTAAAATAATAAATGACAAGATCAAGAATGATTAGGTGAAAAAAATCCAATGGTTGAGCATGGTTCTAGAAGAAATAGTCACCAGCCAAACATCACCTGGCTGTTATCTGCTGAATATAATCTCTGAAAATGCATACTATGGATATGCATGCTGAAAAATCTTAGCCCAATTCATGTTTTTTAAAACTGATCTTGGATATGTTTGATCATTGGTACAACTCCAAGTTATCTTTCAATTAGCTAATGGCAAAGTTGCAATAGAGAGTGAGAAAACTCCGTGAGTGCTAGTGTAGCAGAGCGGATAAAAATTATTTTATTCTCTAATAACAGATAATCTTTCTTTACTCTCACTTCAGAAACCAATTCCTAAATGTTATAGGCAAATAACAATAGTAATAAAATGGTCATAATCAGTATAATTCCTTCTCCTTTAGCATACTATAGTTCTGAATATCTTTCACTAAAATGGAAGATTATCATGGTGATTTATAAAAAAATTGTGTGCACAATGGGTTTAAAGTGGCTTACAAAAGTTTGTATCTGTCTCAATCTCACACTTTATGTTTGCATTTCCAATTGCTATTCTTTTTCTTCTTCTTAAATAAGGTGGCTACATTTTCCCCATTCACTCTATATTCTGAGATATAAGAAATGCAAATCAATAAATAGTTGTATTGTTCTTGTTTTTTATTAAAGCTATTTCCACCAAACCAATTTCCAAATAATCATTTAGTCCTTAAGTAGCTTGATATAGAAGAGAGGGCTGAAATTCAGCAGGTGAAAATTATATTTTAAAGTAAAAAAATGAATTTGTTTGTGTCTGTATTTTTTGCTTTCATGCTGGCAAGAAACATTCTAAATATATGCACCTGCTGAATAATTGAGATATTTTGTCAAGCAATTCCAACTTTTAAGCAGTTCTTTTTTTTTTTAATAAAGTTTTATTTGGGTTTTCACACATACAAAATACAAGTAAAACATCTTTTTTGAAAATAGCATGGTCCCAGGTTGAACTTCTTTATACAGACACAAAACTCAATTTCATGCTCCTTTTTGTGTTCTATTCCATATCTTATACTATTTTACATTTTCTATATAGTTTTTCCCCTCTTTTAATTTTCTCAATTTTATTTTGATTATCTCATCTCAATTCAAATCATTATATTTATACTTTTGTCTGTTCTGTTTCAATTTCATATTATCTTTTCTCATTAAACAAGTTTTCTCCTGTAGTTACTAATTGGAGTATGACACCTTTGTATCTTTTAATTACATTCATTCAACTGTTATTTAAACATCAATATATACCTTAAGGTTATGACCTTCAATATAATACATAATACATAACTTCCAATCAAATTCTGCTTGGTATATTCTTATAATTCACACTATATTCTTTAAAAAAAAGAAAGACTGTAAATATATGTAATTATAAACTCTCATTCCATTCCAATTCAGTTCTATCATTAATAATCATAAAAATCTTAACATCTTTAACACTTCTTTTCAATTAAATATCAATTTTTTTGGGGGGGAGTTGTTTTTTCCCCAATATTAAACTTTCCATTCTCTTTCTCTCCTTTCCTTTTTTCCTCCCACCTGAGATTACTTGTTCATTAAAGATGGCTTCTTCTTTGTTGCAATCTTCTTGTTCTGCAGGTATTTCTTGTTGTTTCTCATAGTTCTAAATCTACATTTCTAAGAAGTGAAATACGAAGCCAAAAGAACCTCTCCCTTCTTTGTACTTTTTAAGTTCCATTTTCAGTTCTTCTAAAAGTGGAGCCATTTTAAACAGTTTTAAACAACCACCCAATTGATTTTAGTCATTCAAATACAATAACCAAAAATTTTAAAGTAAAAAAATAAATTATGTTTGTGTCAGTATTTTTTGTTTTCATGCTGGCAAGAAACATTCTAAACATATGAACCTGCTAAATAATTGAGATGTTTTGTCAAGCAATTCCAACTTTTAAGCAGTTCTTAAGGGCACCATCAATGACACCAATTGCAACAATTTGTAGAATCTTATGAATAAACATGAACAAATTATGTCCAGAGTAGAACAATTGAAACAATAGCAGCAGCAACAACAAAAATTTGTTCCCTTAGTCCTGGTCTCTTGTTATGTTATGAGCATAATAATAGAGGTGTGGTGTAAAAATGATATAAACTTCTTTAAAAAACAGAATATAGTGGAATTCAATCCCATCTGCCTTTGCTGACCTGGCCAGGGATCAAAACTTGTGAAAACCTTTTCCAAAATAGACTTTAAAGCTAAGAAATGCTACATCAATGTAGACTTTGGGAGATTCGGCCTAGGGAATGATCCTCTGAAAAATAGCATGGCCTGCAGCTGGATAATTTCTTGGGCTGTAAGAGAAATGGTAGGCATATTGTGTTTTCAGATTTACAAGATTTGTTAATTTAGCGTTACAGTAAAGTAGAATTAGCTTATCTTGTTGTGTTTCCTGTCTGGTCTAGCTGATAAAGCTGACAATCAGCTATCAAGAAAGTAATGTATCTATGAGCTCTAGAATGCCCCATGAATAATGTTTTCAGTTATTATGGTGATAACTGAGTTCTTATCAAAAAGAGTTTGTGATTCTTTTGCCTATCTTAATGTGGCACATTCTGAATCCCTTTTACTATCTGAAAGAACTGGAAGAACAGGATACTTTTCTATGTTTTGAATTAGATGTTGAAAATGTTCAGTAAAGATTAGGTGGCCTATTCTTTCTCAAGGAAATTGCTTCAAAGTGATTGATTCAGTTTGTTCTTATTAATTTCCCCTCCTTCAGTATGAAAAGATGGTTGATATCCTGAGAAGCAGGCAAAGGATGAGAATTAGTTTCTTTTTATCTCTATCACTGCAAAGATGTATGAGATACATCTCTTAAGGAAAAAATGTCACCATGGGTTTCACATTCCATGTGGAGACAAGAATTTGTGAAAAAAAGGTAAATGCTAGACAAAGTGGTATCAATGGATGTTCATGTAAAATAATATCTGTAAAACAAGTTGTTGGTGTACTTTTCCTGTTAATACTTCTGCCTTTGGATTTATTAGTAATAGCTGTGGTAAGCAGCATTGTTGCATAATTAATACATAATCAACTGTGGCTTCTTCTGAATTTGGTCAGGTTTGACCACAATATCCATGCTTAATTACATTTCACTATATTAATATTGTGATGTGGTTCTGTTGTTCTGTTGAAAAGTTTCTGGAAAATGCAATTGATTGAAAATGTGAAGGCTTTGACACTAATTGATCCAAGTAGCAGGGATTGCATAACACTTTAGCTGAAAATCTATACGTTACCAGTTGCTTTTCATAGGTAATTAAAGATAACCTCTAAAACTTCAAGGATCTTAAAGTGTGATAACTGTACATGAGGAATTGCCTCTCCTATTGCAAATCTGTCCGACTACAAAGTTTGTAAGAAGACTCATAGATCTAGAGAAGCACATCTATGAAGTACATGAAGACCTTTTCCATCTTAGGCTTTTAAGAACACACTTTCTTGGAAATTCTCTTTTGCTCTTATTTTCTCAATATTTAGAAAGTGGGTTAATAGACTATCTCTTTCAGTAAAATTGTAATAGGTGAATGATTTTAGCTTTCACTTCTAAACTTGTATCTTTGTTTTCAAATCACCCATTCTATTTGGTATGATTTCAGGATTTAACTTCAGCGTAACTTCCATTTATTCCATTATTAGTACAAAGCATGCATAGTCCAAATATAAGGAAAAAGGAAAAGTGAGTGTTAACAGCATATTGATTGTAATTCAATAGTCATGGATAAGGAGAGAAATTTGTTTTATTTGCATTTTCCAAATCACTGTGCAGATTGAAATGCAGTTACATTTTAATATTTGTACTTGTACTTCTCCAATTTTAGTAGTTTGCGTCTCTTAAAACAATTTACGCACAATATTGAAGAAGGCATAATAGCAAATAAGTGGAAATAATAGGCATAGTTGGATTTTATAGAAGAAAACGAGTTTATTAGTAAAATTGTACATAAAGTAAAGCCCCTGTCACACTGCATCAACGGATGGAAAGAGGATGTAAAACAGAGAAAAACACTTGCCATCCGTTGGTTAACGCGATGCTTCTGTTCTGTACTCACTGCCTCCATTTTGCTTCCTCTCTATCTGTCCAGCATCCGTCTATTGACATTCTATCCACTCAGAAGGTTTTGAGCTGCTCAAAACTTTTGAGTGGAAAATGTATCCGATGCATCCGTTCTGCATCCTCTAGGCATACGGGGGACATCCGTTCTGCATCCATTACGCATCTGCTATATCCGCTAGGCATCCGCTGCACATCCACGCAACTCAAATCCGTTCCAGCGGTAAATGGATGCAGGGAGGAAGCGGAACGGACACGCAGCGTTAGTAGCACGGACGGAGAAAGGATGAAAGTGGATGCAGCTACGCATCCGCGTCATCCGCTCTGCATCCGCTCTGCATCCGCTCTGCATCCTCTACACATCCACTCTGCATCCTCTATGCATCCTCTACGCATCCTCTACGCATCCGCTCTGCATCCGCTCTGCATCCGCTTCCATCCGCTTCCATCTGCTAGGCTTCCGTTCCACATCCGCTTTCCATCTGCTCTGCGTCCTCCCCCTGTCCGTTCCTTTCCATGTTATCCGCTCTGCTTATGCAAATTTTTGCCCCTTTTGAAAGTGGATAACAACGGATGGAACATTTTTCTCATCCGCTGTGTCCTTTTTACAAACGTTTTGCATCTGTTGGGCAGTGTGACAGGGCCTTAAAACTGTATTGAGTTTTTTTCAGGGTTATGAGATAATATTATTTTGACATTGGAAAAATAATGACATTGAGCAAAATCAAATTGATCAGACCTGCCTAATCCTCCTAATGGTATAATTTGTGTTAGGCTAGCAAGGAATTTCAACAGAAGAGAATATAACCATAGCTCAGGATTGAATCATGAATTAGGATAGTAATTCATTACCTAGTTAGAAGTCTCTGAAATCAACCAAGCTCAGAGAACACTAAGTATTCTATAGCAAGGAATTCCACAGGGAATTCAGTATTAATGAGTAAATCAGTGGTGGAATTCAATTTTTTTTTTATTACTGGTTCTGTGGGTGTGGCTTGGTGGGAGTGGCAGGGGAAGGATAAAAAGCAAATATTTGCCAGTTCTCTGAAATACTCAAAATTTCTGCTACCTGTTCTCCAGAACTAGTCAGAACCTGCTGAATACAACCTCTACTCTGAATGTCCAGATTCTACTCCTTGGTTACCAGCTTCAATTTCCCTCATCTTATCTCTAAGCTCTCTGGTATCTTATTTTGGAAAAAAAAAACTAAAGAAGGAAGAAATAGATTGGATTGTGGGACATTTAGAATGTTGAGAACAAGGCATGAACATTTTCATAAAATTAGCCAGTTGCAAAAATTCAATTTGTTGGTAAGTCAACTGGTGAGGTTTCTCCCACGATGCCTCTGATAGTCTTCCTCATACAAACTTTTATGAGGAGATTTATGCTTCTGTATTTTATAGTTTCTATCTTTAATTGGACTTTGGTCATGGATGTGCCAATAAGGGAAAATATTTGTAGTTCAGGGTTGAAATGTTGTTACACAGTTTGAATAGTGAAATGTCTGCAAGAAAACAACCAAGCCCAGAGAACACCAAGGACCTCACGTAGTCTAGAGCAGGGTTTCCAATCTTGGCAACTTTAAGCCTGGAGGACTTCAGCTCCCAGAATTCCGTAGCCAGCTGGCTGGGGAATTCTGGGAGTTGAAGTCCTCCAGGCTTAAAGTTGCCAAGATTGGAGACCCCTGCTCTAGAAGCACAGTTACCAAATGTCTAGGAAGACAGTTCCTCCTTTTTTTTTTTTTTGTTATGTACTCCATTTGGCAGACTTAGCCTTACAATCAAAGATTGTCCAGTACCTTTGAATATCACAAGTAATATTTTCTTGAGCAGCTTTCTTGTGCTGTGCAGTGCCTCCCAAATACGTGCTAACTACAAGTTAACAAATTCTGTTCTATGACCTTGATAAGTACCTCAGGAGTTACTATCTGGAATTTTCATATCTTAATCAGGTACACACTGAATGCTTTTGCCTCCTTACTGGCTCCAGTATATTTATGTGATTGAAAAACAAATCTTCCTGATGCTGGGAAAAATAATTTCATTTACATGTAATCCTAAGTACTGTACTTGGAGGGAGAGTTCTTTATGGTAATTTTTGTCACAAATGCTAAGAAAATTAGGTAGTGTGTCCTGTTTTTCATCCATTTTGTCCTCCTTTTCAAATATCTGTGTCCCCATTTGACTGTTCAGATATCTCATAAACAAAAGTATAGCAGTTATGGGATCTAGGAATTACAGGAAACAAGTAAGAACTAACCAAGTATGCTAATATTTATATTAGTGCCAGAAAAAATGCAGCTGAGTTAAAAACAGGTGCTATGCCAAGTACTTTTAGAATCAAATTTATAACACTGTATAGACCAAATGCATAAATGGATTTATAAAATAACCTTCAGTTTTTTAATCATTGAAAATATTTTAAAAGTTCAAGAATTTAAAAGCATAAAACTTAGAATATGAAAAAAGCCAGCAGGCTATAACACAGAGTTACTTTGTGAATAAAGGTCTCTAAACAGAGACACTCAACCAAAATTCAACAGCACAAATTCAAACAGACAGCAAAGAAACAAAAAACATCTGGGTAAATAAATTAAATCTCCCTCGTGCCAGTCAGGACATTCATAATTAGAGTGCCTATTTTATATTGCCATTCAGTTATCCTATTTGACTGAAACCATACTTGAGGAATGTTTGATTTGCCTCTAGTTTTTTTTACCCATAAATCACTCTCAGATCTACTAAAAACTAAAAGGATATGTAATTCCAGCCCAGCTGATAGAATTCTTCAGCTGGAATCTTAAGAATTCTTTTTGTTGTTTTAGCTAATAGCTTCAGTATTTGAATCACTTGGAATTCTCCATTGAGCTGCTCCGAGCATCCAGAGAGTGGGAGGTTCTTAAGGCCGTGTCACACTGGCCAACAGATGCAAAACGGACACAACGGAAGAGAAAAATGTTACATCCGTTGTATCCGCGCTCAAAAGGGGAAAAAATTTGCATAAATGGAGCGGACAACACGGACGCGGGGAGGACGCAGGGCGGATGCAAAGCGGATGCGGAACGGAAGCACAGCAGATGGCGCATCCGCAGGGCTTCCAGGGGGCCTCAGCGAAGCGGATGCGGAATGGATACAGCGGATGCAGAGCGGAAGCCTAGCGGATGCACAGCGGAAGCCTAATGGATGCCTGGCATTAATTGCGCATGCGGGGGGGATGCATTGCACAAGCCCCCCGGATATAAAGGGAAGCAGCTCGGAAGCAGGTCACCATTCAGAGGAAAGACCTGCTGCTGGACACTTCGAGTTCCTTGCCTGCATGTCTGCCTGCAAGCCTTGCTGCCAGCCTGCCTCCAAGCCTGCCTCCCAGCCTGCCTCCCAGCCTCCTGGGCAGCCTCCCTGCCAGGCTTGCTGCCAGCCTGCATTCCAGCCTCCCTGCCAGCATTGCTGCCAGCCTGCCTTCCAGCCTCCCTGCCAGCATTGCTGCCAGCCTGCCTTCCAGCCTCCCTGCCAGCCAGTCTGTCTGTCAGCCTTGGTGCCTGCCTTCCTGCCAGCCTTCCTGCCAGGCTTCCTAACAGGCTTCCTGCCAGGCTTCCTGCCAGCCTTCCTGCAAGCCTTCCTGCCAGCCAGCAACCCCACAACCATGGGGAAGAAGCGAAAGTCTCAGGAACCTGCTGCCATCCCTGGCAAGAGGGACAGGGTCACCCTCCCGCCCCATGTCCCTGGCTCTGCTTCTGCTGGGGCTTCTGCTGCTTGTGCTCGCTCTTCTGTTGCTGGAGCTTCTGCTGTAGCTGCTCCTGGCAGTGGTGCTTCTGCTGCGTACTCTGCTGAAGCTGCTCCTGGTCCTGCTGGTCCTGCTCGTTCTGCTCGTGCTCCTGGTCTTGCTGACCCTGCTGCTGATGCTTACTCTGCTGCTGCTCATCCTGGTCTTGCTGCTGCTGCTGCTGCTGATCCTGCTGCTGCTGCTGCTCCTTATGATCCTGCTGGTGATTATGCTGCTGCTGCTGATGATGATGATGATCCTGCTGGTGAGGATGCTGATTATGATACTGCTGCTGCTGCTGCTGCTGTTGGTGTGGAGGAGCAGCCCATACAACCTCAAAGTCCCTCTGATGAGGGCCCATATGGCCCTGCCAGAGGGAGGAAGAGGCAGACGCATGATAGGGAGAGGAGGCAATACTTCATTGAGGAGGAACACGAGGATGAGGTGCTGGAGTGGCTGAGAGAGAACGACTATCTCTGACGGAAGGGACACCGGCTGTACAGGGACACCAAGCGGAAGCAGGCTGCTTGGAGAGAGAGGGCGGAGAGTCTGGGCTACACATCGGATGTGCTCCTCGGCTGGTGGAAGCACATGCACACCTGGTACAGGAAGCTGCACCGCAAAAAATCTGGCCAGGCCAGGGTTAAGCTGATGGACAGAGAGAAGTATGTCATGGCCAAGTGCAGCTTCCTGGAGGGTGAGGTCCGCCACCGAGGAGCACCAGGAGCCCCTCTGTCTACCCTCTCTCTCCGGCAGCCTGCTGGGAGCCAGTCCTCTGGTGGCCGAGAGTCAGTCCCTGTCTCCATGCAGGTTTCTGTGGAGCATGCCATGGTGGAGAACCCCCGGGCAGGTGTTGAAAGCGTGGTGGAGAGCGAGGAGGACTCCCTGGTGTGGTGGGAGAAAGGAGACATCAAGTCCACCGAAACTGCATCCACCCACACCTCCGCCACCACAGTAAGGCAGAGAGCCGGACCGCAGGAGGGGCAGAGCCACAAGGTCCTGGTGGAGATCAGGGACACCATCCGCACCAGCATAGGTCTCCTCTCTCAGCTGGTCCCCTTCGAATCCTCCTCCCCCAACCGCAAGCCCTTCCTCAATTATGTGAACCAGACCCTCAAGGAGATGGCGGATCCCCAGTTCCAGGTGGTGAAGGAGAGGATCACCACGCTGCTTAACAACCCTCCAGACCCAGAGGCACCTGCTCCCACCCAGTCCAGGTCTGCTCCTCCACCCCAGGTGATGTCCCTCCCATACCAAGGCTTCCCACACCCCCTCACCTACCAGAGCTACAGCTACCCCAAGGTCCAGCAGCACAGACAGCAGCCCTTACAGATGCAGGCACAGAGTCATTGGGCGACACCGCTGCCACCGGTTCCAATGATGCCACCGATGCCAAACTCGACAGTCCTCACCCCGCTGCAGAGCAGGCAGCCCCACTATACTACTCCTTCCTCCATCCCACAGCCAAGCCCGGCCTCAGTACATCTGTCCTCAGTACTGGGGCTGACACCCCATGGCATGGAGGAAGGACCTCTTAGCATCAGGGGACTGAGCCAGGTGTTCGACACCTTCCTCAACACACTGTCCCCTGTTGTCCTCTCAGGGCTAGGCACTCCAATAACACCTCAGATCAGCACTGCAGCAGCACCCACCTCCACAGCACCTGCTCCTAAAATCTTAGCCTGGGCACACACCTCCGAGTGATCAAGAGGAGTGCCAGAGACTGGCTGCCTGGATATTTGTGGACTTTATTTGGACACTTGACTTGGGTCATGTTTATTTTACAGTTTGTTGTTCAATAAAGTTTATCTTGGTTTCACACACTTGCTTCATAAATTTTTTTCTATAAAGTCCAGGTGAAAACATTTAGAAATGGTTTAGCTTTTGCATGCTTGTGGGATGGGTTAAGATAGCTGTGGGATGGGAAGGGATACCTGTGGGATGGGAAGGGATACCTGTGGGATGGGTTAAGATAGCTGTGGGATGGGTTAAGATAGCTGTGGAATGGGAAGGGATACCTGTGGGATGGGAAGGGATACCTGTGGAATGAGCAGGGATATCTTTGGGATAGGTAATAGCTATGGGATAGATAAACCTCCAGTGGAAGCATCGTGGGACTGTATGGTCCACCCTCCCAGATGCCACACCTATGGCCCTTCATTATCAATAATAATGTAATAATTATCCACACATGTCAACATAAACACAACTCTTTATTAAACGCCTTGTTCATTGTAGGCCAACCAAACATACATGGCCCAATCTCATCCATGTGATGAGACAGGCTGAAGGAAGCATCCATTAAGCATCTATCATCCTGTCTTGCCACTCCACCGCTCCAGCTGGGGAGTTGCACCAGTGTTTCAGGAGGTTGTGCTGCTTCTTCGCCTCATGTGAGGCTCTGTTGGGCCCTTGCACATCCTCAGTGTCGATCAGGTTTCGCCCTTGCCTCCATTCCCCAGGCTTCATGTCCCCATTGCCTTGCTGGAGGTCCACGAGCCTGTTCTGCAAGACTGGGTAGCAGGTGCGCATGAGATTGTGCAGAATGCAGCAAGCTTCCATGATCCTCCTCATGGTCTCTGGGCGATGCTGCATGTTGGTGAGAAGTACCTGGAACCTGTTGGCCAGGATGCCAAAGGCGTTCTCCACCATCCGCCTTGCCCTGGACAGCCTGTAGTTGAAGATCCTCTCTTCTCGGGTGAGGCATCTGGAGGTGTAGGGCTTCATGAGGTAGGTTGTGAGGGAGAAGGCGTCATCCCCCACGATGAAGTAGGGCACATCTTGCGTGTCGTTGGGCAGCGGGTCTGGATCTGGGAAGCCCACCATGAGGTTGCTTTCCAGCCCCTCCTTGAGGTGACTGTCGTTGTATACCTGGGCATCTGAAGATGACCCGTTGCCTGAAACATCGATGTACATGAACTTGTAGTCAACATCGACCATGGCGAAGAGGATGATGCTAAAGAAACCCTTGTAGTTCTGATAAGTGGACCCCGACTTGGCTGGCGCTTTGCAGGCCACGTGCTTGCCATCTATGGCTCCAACGGTGTGGGGGAAGTTCCACTTCTGATACCACTACTCTGCAACTTTCTTCCATCCTTCTTCAGTGGAGGGGCACTGGAGGAGCTCCTCCTTGTATTCTTCGATGATGGCCTGCACCACTTCTCTGACAACAAAGCTGATGGTGCTGGGTGGCACCCTCCAGCCGTACTGCATGCTCCTGTAGGTGGTCCCTGAGGCCAGGTGGCGCAGAGTGAGTGCCACCTTGAGCCCACATTCCAGGCTGGGTGGGAAGTTGGTGTTTGTCTTGGTCAACCTGGGTGTCAGGCGCTGCACAAGTTCGTCAAACATGGCTGGAGGCATCCTCATGAAGTTCTGGAATGCCTGAGGGTCTTTGCTCCTGAGCTCCACCATCAGCTTATCGTAAAGTACGTACTGCGCTCTTCTGGTGAACCATCTTCGGAGCCAGACTTTTTTTGGGTGCCTCCTTTTCTTCCCATAGTACTGTTCACAGAGACTGTAGATGGTTTCGCAGTGTTGCAGAAGGATGTTGGGTGCCGAAAGGATTTTTTCGCAATCCATGGTGGACATGACTGGATGCTGTGGAAGAAGAAGAGGCAGATGAAGGCTGCAGAGGTCTGCACCGCTGGGCTGCTGGTCTGAAAGTGCGAAGCAGGCGAGTTGCTCCCCCTTTTTATAGGCAGTATAGGTTTTCTGCTAGGCATCCTCTAGGCATCCTCTAGGCATCCTGTAGACATCCTTAATATCCGAGATAGGTCCCCTCTGCGAACGTTTTTTCTGCTTTAAACGCTTTGTTTCCACTAGGCATCCGTTCTGCATCCATTCTGCGTCTGTTCCGCTTCCTCCCTGCGTCCGGTTGGATGCGAGTTGCGCAGATGCGCAGCGGATGCCTAGCGGATATAGCGGATGCGTAGCGGATGCGTAACGGATGCCTAGCGGATGCGTAGCGGATGCAGAACGGACGAATTGGATACATTTTCCGCACAAAAGTTTTAAGCAGCCTAAAACTTTTGGAGTGGATGAAACGTCCATAAACGGATGCCGGACGGATCGAGAGGAAGCCAAACAGAGGCAGTGAGTACATCGCGTTTTTGAACGGATGGCAAGCTTTTTTGTCCGTTTTACTTGCTCTTTGCATCCGTTGGTGCAGTGTGACAGGGGCTTTAGTCTCTGCTCGAATAGGCTGGGCTTAACTGTTAGGATGCTGTTGCTCCTCCTTGGCTCTTCCCTAGCGTCCCAGTTTTAGCTCAGCCTTTGGTGCGATAGGCAGCTTATTCTTGGCTGGAGCAGGATTTAAAGGTTTGAGTTAGGTTAATCGGAACAGATTTCCAAATTTAGATTTCTATTTACTAAGTTCCAACTGCCATTGGCAAGAAAGCAGTCGGAATCACAGAAAGCAGATAGCCTTGGCAATCTGGCCTCTTTAGCAGCTTCAGGGGTTTTGAGATTTCCCTGTTCATGGCAGTTGCTTCTCTGGGAGAGAACACTGTTTTACATTTCTTTTCCAAACACCTTTGCCTTGCCATTGTGATACAACCTGCAAGCTGCTTTTAAGGAAGCATGTTTATTTGTCTCTAATTCATTTTGCCGATGGTAATTTCCTCCCCTTGGAGAATGCAGGGGGTGTGGGCATCGGAACCTCTCTTATCCACTCCTCACTGCTCAGTCGCACAGTAGCTTTTTTATCAGATGGGCTGAGTGGCAGAGGCTGCTGCTGTATTCGCACCTAAAAAAAATATGGCCAGCGCCATTTTCCTTAGGGGCCTGCAGACCATTTTGACGCACTTTTTAACAGACACCACCATTTTTCCACATTGCATTGTGGAGCATACACACACACACACACACACACACAGTATATATATATATAATTATAACCTACTACAGATTCCTCATTGTTGAGGAAATTAAAGAAGTACAATGGCAAGCAGAGGTGGCGCTAAGGCACGGAGCCATGATAAGTCCAAAAAAGCTAAGGGTCCTTCAAAGGCAGCAGAGAAAGATGCTACCCAACACCAAAAGGTGCTGGAAAGGAAGACTGATAAATGCACTAGAGAGGCTGAATGATCTTCCCACCCTATCCCTCCAATGCCACTGCCTCAGCCTCAACCCACTCCAGTAGCATTTGATCTGTCCATGCCTGTTAAGCCTACTAATTTTGTCCAGGTCTCATCAGGAGTTCAGGTTTCACATAAAGCCCCTGAGGCAACTTTCACCCCAACAGCTGCAGGCCTGTACCAAGAGAAGTTGCTGCCAGATGAGATTCCAGAAACAATGAAAGCATGAATGGAGCTGGCAATCTGCAGGGGGATCGCAGTGAGGGTACAACAATCTATGATGGCCAGGCAGAGACCAGTGTTGGAATGCAACTCACAATCAGTAAAAACTCTATGCAGAACTGACCTGCATTATCCTCAAGTACCTCCTCAAGGGGAGCTTTCTATGATTTCCAATACACATTCACACAAATTCCAGGAGAACAGAGAAGGAGAGGATCAAATGGATCAGTTAGAGGCAGTCTCAGTTCACAATAGTGAAGCCTTCCTGGAAGTAGGGCCCCTAGAAAGAGGTATGTCTGATGATGAGGACATCAAGCCTGACCAACCTACTTTTATGGGACTGTTTTGTCCCCAACTGTTCAGATCCCTCCTCTTTAAGGCAAAAACCACAGCTTGCCTTGAAAAGTCTTTTTCTATTCCACAACCAGAATCTCTAGAAGAATTGGATGATCTGATTTCCTCACAGCCCATTAACGAGGTTGAAGTTATTCCAGTTCCACAAATGTTTTCAGATCTGATCCAGAAACAGTGGACCTCAGCAGCAGTATATCCAGCCCCTAAAAGTTTTGATAAAAAAATTCTTCAATTTAGCTTCAGAATTCTCTGATTCCCTAAGTACCCTGGAAGTAGACAAACCAGAAGTGGTTTTGGCATCCTCCTCCACTACTCCCACCGAGGCAGAGGAGGCCCTTAAACCAGAGGAGAAGAAAGCTGAGATCACTCTCAGAAAGGCACATCAATCCAATGTGTGGGCCATAAGGGCAGCAATGCCGCATCCTTTTTCACTAGGAAAAAGGGACACCAAAGGGACACCATACCAAATTCTAATATTAGAGCGCATCAGAACATCACCAAATTGATTGCAGCTGCAGAGTTTTTGGTGGATGTTACTTTTCATTCGGTCAAATTGGCATCACAGGTTACAGCTCGACGTTTGCTTTGGTTGAGACATTGGCAAGCCGATTCCAAACAAAAGAAGCTAGCTTCCTCCCCAACTTCAGGTGACAAATTATTTGGCTCTGCCCTGCATCTGCTGTTAATTGAGACTAGAAGCAAGAAAAAGATTCTCCCCTCCCTCCTTCAGCACTCAGACAGCAGGAAATATCAGCCCTTTTGGAGAGGTGAGAGCTCTGCTGCCAGGAAGGAGGGCCTGCCTGTTCTCCTTCCCGGCGGCAGAGCTATCACCAAGGCAGCAAGAGCCTCCCTGCCAGACCCTCCGCTCATCCCGCCAGGGCCACACCAAAGCCATTCTGGCTGGGCAGAGCCGGGAAAGCGAGCCGCGGGTGCGTGCATGCCTCCTCCTGCCCCTCGTTCCCAAATCTTGCCCGGGTGAGCAGCGCTTTGCTTGCTGTGCAAAGCTGCGGCTTCCTCACCTCTCAGCAAGCAGAAGGAAATGGCTGCAGCCTCCTCCTCCTCAGCTGCAGTGCAGACCTTGCGGGGAGAGAGAGAGAGAGGGAGAGATCTTCTCGGGCAAGCGCCTTCCCTTGGAATGCAGCGACGGGAGCGCCTGAAGCCATGTGTCTCCTCAGGGCTCCAGTTGCAGGGAGGAGCCCTGGCTGGCCGCACGTGGCTGCACCAAATGCAGCAAGGGAGTAGGAAAAGCAACGGTGGCAGAAAGTCTCCCGGTATGAAGTGCCCCACCAACACAGGCAGCATATCCAGGCATGCAAGTACTTCCTAAATGCAAGCCCCCCCTGCAATCGCCCCCCCATTTTGCATGTTTCATATGAGCCTTAATTTGGGGGGAGGGGCTTAATTCAATTTTATAAATTGAATGCCTATAAAACATGGTGTGGCTTCCTATTGGTGGAGGCCATATTGTTGGAGAAACACGGTACGTAAAATTTATAAGTGTTCCCATAGAAGCATGATACTTACTTGAAAAAGAAGATATAAAATGTTTAAGATTTAAATGAATATTAATCTTAACAATAGAGTTCAATTGGTATGGTTTGTTGTTGTAATTATATTATATATTTATAATTTTTTTCTTTTTTTAAATATAGTGTTTAGCTTTAGAATGTACTAAGCAGAATCCGAATGAAAGTTATGTATTATTTTAAGTGTTAAATTTAGGGGAAAGATATAAAGGTGTCACACTCCAATCAGTGATTACAGGATAAATTTTTTGTTAATGAGAAAACGTAATAGACAGCTGAAACAGGACAGACAAAGGATATAACTATAATGATTTAAATTGAGATGAAATAAATAAAATAGAATTAAGAGAGTGAAAAGAGAGGAGAAGCTATGTCGAAAATATTGAATGGTAATAAGATATGGAATAGTATATAAAAGTGAGCATGAACTTGAATTTATGTCTGTACGAAGAGATGTAACCCGGGATCAAGTTGCTTTCAAAAAAGATGTTTTATATTTTTATGTTATGTGTTTTGTTTGTATATGTTTGTTTTTTAAAAATCAATAATTTTTTGGGGAAAAAAAATTACTGGGGAAAATTATTTCCTGTATTTCCATTATTCCCTGGGCTCGGTTCCATGTTAGGTCACTCCAATGGTACCTGCTTCCGTTTCAAAGAGCAGGACGAAGCAACTCTAAGACCCGAGTATTGGTTCCAATGAAAGTCCTGCTCTCGCTGCACTGGTGGACCATTCCAGCCATCAGGAGGGGTTGTCTACTGCAAGAAGCCCACAGACTCACAGACATCACTACAGATGCCAGGCTGTTCAGATGGGGAGCACATTTCCAGGCCCTCTCGACTCAAGGGCATTGGTCAGCAGCAGAGTAGTCTAACAGCATAAATTGGTTAGAGCTCAGGGCAGTCCACCTGGCCCTTCGCAGTTTCCTTCTGCACATTCAAAGGAAACACATCCTCTTTCTTGCAGAAAATGTTACTATAAAAGCACACATCAACAGACAAGGGAGGACCCACTCAAAACAACTCATTTGGGAAGCAGAGAGACTGTGCCTTTGGGCAGAAAGGAACTTGGGTTCCATCAGAGCAGAACATATCCCAGGTCTGACAAACACACAGGCAGACCAGTTAAGCAGGACCACAGTCAACCAATCAGAGTGGTGCCTACACCTGGAACTGTTTCAAGCAGAAGTGCAGTGATTCAGATTACCAGTTATAGATCTGTTCACTTCTCCCCTGAATACACAGTTCCCGAGATTCATTTCGAGATACCCTTCCCATGGAGTGGAGATGTCAACATCCTCCATTGCCAGTGGCCTCAAGGATTCCTATATGCCTTCCCCCCTTTCCCATTGATACCCAAAGTGGTCCAAAAGATGCTGGAAGAGAAAGTGGAACTGATCTTGTGGCACCATTCTGGCCCAAGAGACCATGGTTTGCGTATCTGAGGGGGTCTGTCCACAGAAGACCCCTGGAAAATTCCAGCACACAGAATTCTCCTCACTCAGTGATCAATCCAATACCTGGACCCTCAATGAATACACCTAGCCATTTGTAGGTTGAGTGGCGACATTTAAGGAAGGAGAACCTTTTGACTAGGGTGATCAACACCATTCAAGCAGCTTGGCACCCCTCAACGAGACGCATCTATAATGCCACATGGAACATTTTCTATAAATGGTGTTCAGAATCCAAAGTAGACCCTTTTGCTCTATCAGTGGCACAAGTTTTAGAAATTCTTAAAGATAGATTCAACAGAGGTCTCTCACCAAACACCGTAAAACAACAGGTTGTAGCTATTGCATCAGTGGTGACCTGGCATTGTCTAACATCCATCTCCCACCACCCTTGGATAAAGAGCTTTCTCCATGAAGCCACAAATCTATGTCCACCAGTGGTACATCATTACCCAACCTGGGACCTTAAAAAGGTACTCACAGCACTTTTGAAGAGCCCATTTGAACCACTGAAAACTACCAGTCTTCATTTTCTCACATATAAAATATTCTTCCTCATTACTATAACATCAGCGCGATGTATCTCAGAACTAGTAGCACCAGCGGTCAGAAAAGACCTCTGTATTTTTCATATAGACAGGGTCGGTCTGCAACTGGACCACACTTTCATACCAAAGATCAACTCGGCCTTCCACAGGGCACAAGAACTGATTCTCCCAAACTTTTGCCCCAGCCTTTCACAAGAACTAGAATATCAATGGCATTGGCTGGTTGTTCGCAGAACTCTTGTACATACTTACATCGAACGGCTCCCTTCAGGAAGACTGAAGCCATTTTTTCATCTTTTCAGCCAACCACTCAGGGGCATAAGATCTCACCTTCAACTATGGGCAGATGGTTGAAAGCCACAATAGCCAAAGAGCATGACACTCAATCATTGCCAGTGCCTAGAGGCATCACAACGCATTCAACAAGAAGAGCGACAACCTCAGCGGCCTGGGCCACTCAAGCCCCTATAGTAGAAATATGTAGATCAGTGACATGGGTTTCTCCATTGCCCTTTATTAGACATTACAAAATTGATGTCTTTGCATCCGCAGAAGCCTACTTTGGCAGGAAGGTGTTATAACAAGTCCACTCAGACGGTGGGGGAGCTTCAACCCAGACAAAGACCCTCTCATAGGACAAGCCAAGCTTTGGAATGTCCCACTCTCTGGATGTTCGGAGCAGCTCAATGGAGAAGGCGTTGGTACTTACCTGATACACCCGTTCTCTGTGATCTGCGATGAGCATCCAGCCCCACCCAGTATCCCTCTGGTGGGATCCTGTTCTGGCCAACAACTAATCTAACAGAATACAGAAACCCATGAATGACTAAATCACAGAAGAGGGCAGGGATCACATCACCTCGTCTTCAAAACTTGGGGACACTAGGAGGAGCCAGGGAGAAGCAATGGCACCCTAACAGTTAAGCCCAGCCTATCTGAGCAGAGACTAAGCACCTCCCATTCTCTGGATGCTCGTTGCAGCTCACAGAGAATGGGCGTATCAGGTAAGTACCAATGCCCCTTCTGAAGGTAGCATTTTTAAAAATAAAGCAATTTTTTTTCTTTTTTTCAATTTTTTTTCTCAGATGCTATTTTGACAGAGGTCTAATTTCTTGATAATTGCCTTTCTGCTTACATATCACTTCAGCTAGTGTTCTCAGGTCAGTGAGATCTTTCAGTATTTTTCTTTTATTCAGTATACATGCAATCTAGACTATAAACTTCAGAGTTGCTACCTTACAGCAACTTTGATCCATCTGTTTCCTTTCATATTATAATTGATATGTAAAGAAAGACATTTGGGAGAAAAGAAAATACAACTAATTCAGCTTTGGGCTAGGCATCTTCCATAGTCATCGGAGCAACCAATTCTGTCCATCATTGGCATTTTGTGTTGAATGTCACAAAGTATGCAGAGCTGGTAGATATATGCAAAGATCCAACCATTATCAGTGCTCTATTTTTTTATTTATAAATACAGTATGTTGCTAACTTTCTGTGGAACACATATTAGGGTGATATTATAAAAATGCTTGCAGTTTGGAATCAGATAATCAAAAGATTTTATAGGTGTCTTTCATGAATATGGAGACATCTTCATATGAATAGTGAGAAACTCTTAACAGTGATCAAAGAAGGAATCTTTGAACAACTGAAAGTTGAATGGGACTATTCTCCAGTTTCTTGATTCATTCTCTTATTCTTTTACCCATCCTCACTATCCCCATTTCTTTATCTATTTCTTTTGTGACAATAATTGAATCTTGATTATTGTCACACAATGTAGATATTCTGCATGTAAATCATATTATTATTCAGTTATTATGTAAATCAGACATTCACAGCCTACCAAAATAAATAGAAATGTATTACAGTAGGCTTTGTGAGTTTCTATTCTTAATGGCATAGAATCTCATCTGCCATCATCAGGCTTCTGTATGGATGTGGGTCTCACAGCTCCTGGTTTTAAATTTGAGGCTGGTCCATTCTGATTGGCTAGGAGCCTGGGTCTGTGTTCATTGGACTTGGGGTTTGATTGGTGTTTCTGGTTTCTTCTGTCTGTTTTGTGGCTTTGATTGGCTGGCAACACTCTGTTCTTGTGTTGGAGGCTTTCAGTACAGCTTGGCTCCATGTGAAGGGACGGCTGCTCTTCATTAGCAAGCTGCTATTCATTAGCAAGTTGGGTTTCACCTGGGTGCCTGGTGGGGGGGGTGTTTGAGTTGGAGGCATCAGAGGGAGTCTGTCTGAGCTCAGGTGCCTGGGTGCCTGGTGGGGGGATGTTTGAGTTGGAGGCATCTGAGGGAGTCTGTCTGTGCTCAGGTGTTTGTCTGTTTTGTGGTGTGGAGATCTTTCTATTTGAGAGTGCAGGCTTCCAAATGATTGACAGTCTGCTGGAATCATCTCTTCTATTCATGCTTTCAGGCCTTTTTTCAATCTCTATGGCTTCTCTGATGATTCTGTGGCTGGGTTTTCTATAGTGGCTAGGGTTTTAGTGCCATTGAAGTTGATGTTGTGACCTGTGGTTTTCATGTGTTGGACTAGTGAGGAGGTGTGTTCCAGCTTTTTTACTGCATTTTTGTGTTCATCTAGGCGGGTACTTATTCTTCTATTGGTCTGTCCAATGTATGTGGCCGGGCGTGATGTACAGGAAATTTTGTATATGCCTTGGTTTTCCAGGTCAATTTTGTCTTTGGGGTTTCTCAGGATGGCTGCTATTTTTTTGTCTGTTTTGAAGGCAGTCTTGATGTGATGCCTGTGTAGTATCTCACTGATTTTATCTGTAGTACCTCTAATGTAGGGCAAGACAGATGTTCCATAGGTCTGTTGATCTTCTAGGTCTCTGTTATGTCTTGGTGTGTTTTTGTGGATCAAGTTGGTGATTTTGTTTTTTTGGAAGCCATTGGCTGTCAATACTTCAGTCAGGGTGCATAGTTCAGTCTTTATATGTGTCTTATCTGCCAGGTTCTGGTAATTAGTGTTTTCGCCACGGAATTTATCTGTGCTGGGTGGTGGTGGGATTGGGCATTGAGGTAGCGGTTGGTGTGTGTTTTCTTTTGGTATATGGTGTGTCCCAGTGTGCCATCTGTTCTTTTGTAGATTAGTACATCTAGGAATGGTAGTTGTTTGTTTATTTCCGTTTCCATGGTGAACTTGATTTTGGGGTGTGTGTTGTTTAGGTGTGTTAGGAAATTGTTTAGGTTTTCTTTTCCATGGGGCCAAATCACAAATGTGTCATCGATGTATCTTAGCCATAGTTTGGGTTTGTGGGTGGCATTAGCCAGGGCTCTGGATTTGAATTCTTCCATGAACAGGTTTGCAATGACGGGTGACAGTGGTGATCCCATAGGGGCTCCTTCAATTTGCTTGTATCTTTGTCCTTTGTATGTGAAATATGTGTTGGTTAGGCAGTGTTCTGTTAGTTCCATGAGGTCTTTGGCTGGTTGGTATTTATTTTTGATGATTTCAAGAGTTTCTTTTATCGGGACTTGAGTGAATAGTGAAAACCCTAGCCACGATAGAAAACCCCAACCACAGAATCATCAGAGAAGCCATAGAGATTGAAAAAAGACCTGAAAGCATGAATAGAAGAGATGATTCCAGCAGACTGTCAATCATTTGGAAGCCTGCACTCTCAAATAGAAAGATCTCCACACCACAAAACAGACAAACACCTGAGCACAGACAGACTCCCTCTGATGCCTCCAACTCAAACACCCCCCACCAGGCACCCAGGTGAAACCTAGCTTGCTAATGAATAACAGCCGTCCTTTCACACGAAGCCAAGCTGCACTGAAAGCCTCCAACACAAGAACAGAGTGTTGCCAGCCAATCAAAGCCACAAAACAGACAGAAGAAACCTGAAACACCAATCAATCAAACTCCAAGTCCAGTGAACACAGACCCAGGCTCCTAGCCAATCAGAATGGACCAGCCTCGAATTTGAAACCAGGAGCTGTGAGACCCACATCCACACAGAAGCCTGATGATGGCAGATGGGATTCTGCTGAAACGTTGCTACAACTTTAACAGAACTACAATGACATGGGATAATACCCGAAGGAAGCTGAACAGCACATATGTA
>BLBF01000053.1:5304309-5322042 GCA_015471245.1 Laticauda colubrina
ATATATATATATATATATATATATATATATATATATATATATATATATATAAGATTTTTTTATTTATTTTAGCTTCCAAATCTCCCACTCCAAACAAAAATTTCATGCTGGACTCATGTCAACTATTAATTTTAGCTCACCTATCTCATTAAGATGAGAACCCAGCTGTCTCAGTCTTCCTTGTGTACATTTCTATCTTAGCATTAGAAAACTAGAGCCATACATTTCAGAATATTGAATTCTAGTGGCTTGGTTAAAAACAAATACAAAACAACCTTCTGCCCCAATGACAAAGCTCCTAGTTGGATTGAAAAGATTAACATTTACAACATAGTCAATTGTGTGAGAATATCTGCAGTTGAGACTGCAACTGCTATGCTATGCTACAAAAATCTTGACAGCTGACCATTTAGGCAGGATCAAGCTAAACATGGTGACCTGAAATTCTGAAGTAATGCGCCAGATAAAAATATATGTGCTATATATTTGTATTTACAATTAGTAATAGCAGTTTTGCATGAATGTCTTAGGTGCCTGATTCCAAGGCTACAATGCTGAAAAAAGAGAAATTACAAATTGATCCAAATGAATACTAACAACTAATGCTATTGATTATTTTTGCAAGAGTTTCTTAGTATCATTGTACCATTAGTGAATAGTAAAATTTTTTTTTTACTATAATAACAGATTAGTACAAAGCATAACTTAACTTGGAAATAATACTAATTAGACTAGTTGTCAGGGCCACCATTTATGTTTTCATCAAAATGGAATAAAAATGATAATGATAGCAGTTTTAGGGTAAATGTCTATGGAGATTCTCAGTCAACCAGGTCATGGTTGTTCTAGAGATGCTTTTTCAAAAAGAAACTGGAGTTTCTTATTTTTCCTTGAAGTTGTTTTGCTTCTCATCCAAGAAGCTTCTTCAGAAATGTCTTTAAAAAAAACAAGAAAGTCCAGTTGCCTTTTGAAAAAGCATCTCTGGGACAGTTTTAGGGTAGTTTGTGAAAGATACAAACTCTTACACATAATTCATATCTAGCTGTGGGCAGATAAGTTATGAAACTGGAATAATTTCATTTGCAAGCTTGAATATGACTTTTTACTAGAATTCTTCAAACAGATACTTTTATGATTTACTTTAATAGAATGTTTAGTTAGGAGTGGGATATTATTGAAAGGTCTTTGTTTCATTTGTGTTCTGTTCAGCCCCCTGAATATTCATGGTGATTTACAACCGAAACCAAAAAAAAAAAAAGTTAATATATCATGAAACAAAACATGATGATGTGTATCCATTTATATTAAATATTTAAAATTTGTGTTAATAACTCTGTTTTGAACACATTCCTAAATATGAGGAAATGAGAATGTCCTAAGGATCTCTTGGGAAGGCTGTTCCAGAAAATTGAAACCATTTCTGACAAGCAGAGACTTTCTGCTTGCCTCCAAATCTCCAAATAATTCTTGCCTCCAAATCTCCCATGTAATGAGTTTTCAGGATCATCCCATGAGATAAGTAGACTAGGTGGGTAGATTCTACTCAAAGCAATAATCCTAGAAGTATTATTGGGTTTTGTACATGAAAAGCAACACTGATTTTCCTTTAAATATGAGCCATGGTTAGAATGCAGTATTGCAGCCTGCCTCTGCTGACTGCCAGCAGTTTGGCAGTTCAGATCCCACCAGCTCAAGGTTAAATCATACTTCCAACTTTCCAAGGTCAGTAAAACGAAGACCCAGATTTGGGGGGTGCAATATGCTAACTCTGTAAACTACTCAGAGGGGGCTGCAAAGCACTGTGAAGTGGTATATAAGTCTAAGGGCTATAGCTGTTGCTGTTGCTATTGAATTACACATAGAAATTTGTGATAACTTATGGAAAGCCATAAGTTAACAATACTAGTGTTACATGTGAAAAGCAATTTTTTCTGCTATTGCTTTTGAGTAGTCCTCAGAGGCAGTCCCATGTGGAGCATATTAACTAGCAGTTTCCATAATTCTCAGAGAACTAATGTATCTAGAGTCTCCACATAAGCATACAGAAAACCGGACTGTTTCCATATCACCAACAGTTTAGTCTTGCAGGGATTCAAGATCCACTTTTTAATCCCTTTCCAAATTTTGATAGTCTTCAGGAGCTGGTCAAGATTTCCATCATAACAGATAATCAGAATTGCTTGGACAGAAGGTTTGTCTACATATTATTAATATGCTTATGATGAATCTCCCTTAGGAGTTATTGTTGGTCAATTCAATTGGCAGAATGGTATAATAAATTGAATGAGAACTGAGTTTTGAAGAATTGCATATTATGCTATTAAAAATTAAATATGCCATTGAATTGAGCTTAATCCCTACTGCCTATAAGAATATATGCAATTTTTGCCACTTCCTTTTGGATTTTTTTTTCACTTGTCAATCTGGTTCACAGTCCTGAATTTCCATGTTAAAAATTAATCAGATAACATTTCCAATTCAATATTATAAATGCAAAAATTCCCAATAAAATGTTTACTTATTAAATTTATATGCCATCCATTTCACTGGTAAAACAACATATAACAGAATACCTTAGCACTGAGAAGACTCAGAACCAATTCCTATTACTTCGGGATTGCTACAGATATATGGTGTCTTCTACTTTCAGAAACTTTCAGATTATTTTATAAAATATGTACCAAAAGTTGTGAGTTTTGGCAAAGATTTTTTTTTAAAAAACCAAATTTTATTAGTTTTTAAAGACAATACACAAACAAACAAAACATAAAATCTAATAACATAATCTCTTTTCTAATAACTGCTTATTAAATTTTAACAAAACAAATAAAACATCTTATTTGAATACAACATAGTTCCAGATTATCACATATGCATATCTTATTTATTCTTTTTCCAACTTCTCCTTTTACCTAAATTTCTATATCTCTTTATTCATTGTACTTATACTTTCATCTGTCTTGTTTACAATTTCATTATTCTCTTCTAATGTTCTTCCAAAATTTTATTAATTCTCAAAAAGCTAACTTAACAAACAAAACACAAAACATGAAAACAAAAAACTTTTTTTTGGAAAGCAGCTTAATCCTGGGTTAGCATCTTTTTATACAGACATAAATCAAATTCATGCTCACCTTATATACTATTTCATATCTCATTTATCATTCTACATTTTCGATATGTTTTCTCCCCTCTTTTCACTCTCTTAATTCTATTTTATTTATTTCATCTCAATTTAAATAATTTTACTTGTATCTTTTGTCCGTTCTTTTTCAATTATCTATTTTTTCTTTTCTCTTTACTGCAAAATTTCTCTGTAATCACTGGTTGAAGTATGACAACTTTTTATTTTTCTCCTAGATTTAACACTTAAAATAATATATAATTTCCATACTGATTCTGCTTGGTGCATTCTACATAGTACATTTTAAAATAATAAAAAAGAGAAAAAAATAGTAAGCTTATAGTATAGTAAAAACAATGTTCCATAGCTAATTAAACTCTATTAGATATTTTACACATTCCCTTTAATATATTGTTAACTCATATAATATTCCAATTTTCTAACTCTATTTCAAATACAAATACTACAATGCAATCCTGTGCACTTTTGCAGAATCTCTTTTTTAATTACATTTTACCCTTTGTCTCTAAAAAAAACCCTGTTTTTTAACATCTTGTTTTAAATCTTTGTATTCTCTTCCCTTTTTCCCTTCCTCTCTTATCCAGTCTAGTCTTTTTGTCCCCCCATCTCTCAATCTCCGCCCTCTTAGTCTCCCCTCTCTGTTGTATTCCTCTTTTCTGTTGCTTCCTGACATTGTATCGATTTTTCACCTTATTTTTCCCTTTCTTGGTTGTTTTTTTAAATCTTGAATTCTCCATTTTCTTTCCCTTTCCCTTTTCTTCCTCAACTAAAATTATTTGTCCATTAAAGATGGCTTCTTCTTCTTCATCACAACTTTCTTGTTGTTGTAATTCCTGGTAGGTAGAAATCGCCATTTCTAAGAAGTGGAAAACAGATCCAGAAGAGCCCTTGCCTTCTTATTCCTCTTCTTTTAACTTTTTATATTCTATTTTCAATTCTTCAACAGATACATTGTAAGATTTTTTTTAAAAAAACAACCCAAATGATTTTATTCTTTCAAAAGATAGTTTCCAAGAGTCCCAAAATCACAAAGCAATCCAAATCAGCACAAACTGTTTCATTTAGCACTTTCTTCTTTTTGTACTATCTTTTCCTGGGGTGAAATTTAATTACACAGTTCCAAAGTAATTTTTTAAAAGTCTTATTGCCGTTATCTCTGAACTTAAAAGTTCCAAGCCGTCTCCTCCAACAAAATCTTAATATATATTCTTTGCCTCTCCCTTCCCACTTATAGCAAAAAAAACAAAACAATGTTTAGTTTTTAGTTCCAATGTTCAGAAATCTTAATATCCCCTTGGTTTTAATTTTCAGATTTAATTACCTTCTATGTCAAAGCAGGTTTTTCTGATTTCCATCTGCTATTTCAGTAGGGAAGAAGAATGAGAAGAAAAAAAAAAAACTTTCCCTTTAACTTTTCTAGGCCGCTTTTAACGATCTTGTTTGGAAACAATGTATCCTTTAAAAAGTTGAACCTCCAGAATAAAGATGTAACTTATTGTCCCAGTTCAGCCAAAACTTATTGTCCCGGTTTACTTCTTCAAACTTCCTCCTGCACAATCTTATCTAGCTGAAAGCTTCTTTGTGGCAGCCATTACTGATCGCCGCTCCACCGCCTTGGGAAAAGGGAGTTAAACTGGCTGAGGAGGGGGATTGCGATTCCCACAGACCCCTGCCCGGATCTCCCCTGTCTTCAGTTACCTCTACGGGGTAACCATAGCCTCCAAATCCACCTGGATCGGGGGCACCTTAGCAACGAGTACAGCAGGAACTGGGCACGATTGCGGATTCCTGCTGCCACTGAAGCCTTGCAACCGCGTGAGTTTTGGCAAAGATTTTAAAATAGGGCAGTTAGACTATTAGTTAGAACATGTCAGCATGATCATATTCTATGTTTTTTACCAATTACAGTAGCAACAATTCCTTTCTGGATTCAATACAAAGTCCTGGCATTATCTGTTTCAGTTAGTTGAAAAGCTGTGAAAAAAGATATCTTAAACATTCATCTAATCAAGAATGCATGTACTCCTCTAAGTCTATTCTACAGATGCCTCTACCAAATTAGATAAACATAGAGGTCAGAAGAAAAAGGATACTTCAATAGAAATGCCATGTTTATGAAATTATTTTCCTACAAAGATTTATCACAGGTCTATTTAAAAGTCTTTTCAACAACCAAGCAGAAAAAAATCTTAATATTTTTCTTAGCATTTAATTAATAGAGTCAGGGCTTTTATAACTTAACAGTGTTTAACTCTGAGGATGTTATACATGCTAACTGTATTATAACTGCAGTTGATGATTTATCCTGATTATTGTCCTTTCTCTTTATTAGGTGCACCAGACAAGTGTAGTTATTATGTGGTTTTGAAGCAAAGTGCATAAGCAACAAAGTCAGTCCAAGGCATTCATAAATTAGTTATCCAGAGATTAGTTATCTCTTTGCCTGTTTTCAAGACATTTCCTCATGAATTTTATTAAAATTAAGAGAAGTAAATGCTACATTAAAACTATGATAATGTCATTTTTTTCAACATTTTGGATAACATATATCAAAGCAAGTTTAATCTTTTTTTGTGCTATATAATTTTGATTCAGAAAAAAGTGTTTTGTCTTGTAGCTTGCCCAGCAGGGATGTTCAAAGCTCATCAAGGAACAGGAGTCTGCACACAATGTCCTCCCAACAGTCGCTCCGCATCAGAAGCTGCTGCCATCTGCACTTGTCGCAACGGATACTACCGGTCTGACTTTGATCCATCAGAGGTAGCTTGTACTAGTAAGTACTAGTATTTATTTCTGAGAACAGGTTGGCTTCAAAACTAATTGGATCCATTCTTCTGAAATAGTTCTTGGAGAAACAACAATCAGGAATAGCCTAGTGATAATAACTGTAGTGATAACCATGTTTTGTAATGATCTAGAAGGACACTGAACTTCAAACATATGCCAGCTCAACACCTTCCTGCATTTACTACAGCAGTCTGATTTTTTTCCCCAGGTTTAGATTTAAAAGTCATGAATTTTAAGGAGACAATTCGTTTAAAAAAAGCCACAACTACATATTTTTTCAAACATGCATGGAAGCCTTCAAAAAGTCTGGATTATTTAATGAATAGCAGAGAGTTCTTCACATTATGTCCAAATCATTTTTGAAGAATATGTAGACAGAAAAGATTAACTTGTTAAAATTATTTTTAATAGACTGAAAAATGTTAGTTAACCTTTAGCTTTCAGACCAGAACATAGCTGATTACAAATACAGGAAGAATATTTAACAGGGGGGAAAGCATTCTTTAACATGCACCAACAAGAAAAAGGATCTCATCAAATTAATATTTCCTAGCAAAACAGAAATAGAAGAAACACAGAGAGAGAAAAAGAAAAGAAAACTCATCAACAACTATTATTACAAGATAATAATATCCTTGTGAACAAAGGCTCACAATTTAGGGATGGATGATATTAACCAAAATAAACCCTTAATGATTTTTCATAATTAATTGTAATTTTCTTTTCATGTGAATTTATTATTTTTTAAAACATTTAGGACATAAATACCATCTCTTCATAAGAGATGCATTTGCAGTTGTAATGTAGTACTTAAGGCCCTGTCACACTGCCCAACGGATGCAAAACGGACACAACGGACGAGCAAAATGTTCCATCCATTGTTATCCGCTCTCAAAAGGGGAAAAAATTTGCATAACCAGAGCGGATAACACGGACGCGGGGAGGACTCAGAGCGGATGGAAAGCGGATGCGGAACGGAAGCCCAGCGGATGGAAGCGGATGGGAGCGGATGGCACATCCGCTAGGCTTCCGGGAGGGGCGCAGCAAAGCGGATGCAGAACGGATACAGCGGATGCACAGCGGAAGCCTAGCGGATGCACAGTGGAATCCTAACGGATGCCGAGCATTAATTGCGCATGCGGGGAGGATGCATTGCGTAAGCCCCGTGGATATAAAGGGAAGCAGCTCGGAAGCAGGTCACCATTCAGAGGAAAGACCTGCTGCCGGACACATTGACAGCCTTCCCTGCCCTGCCTGCATGCCTGCCTGCAAGCCTTGCTGCCAGCCTCCCTGCCAGCCTTGCTGTCTGCCTGCCTACAAGCCTTGCTGCCAGCCAGTCTGCCTGCCAGCCTTGGTGCCTGCCTCCCTGCCAGCCTTCCTGCCAGCCTTGGTTCCTGCCAGCCTCCCTGCCAGCCAGCAACCCCACAACCATGCTGAAGCACAGCAAGCCTCAGCCATCTGCTGCCAGCCCTTGCAAGAGGGCCAGGGCTACCATCCCACCCCCTGGCCCTCACTCTGGTTCTGCTGGGGCTTCTGCAGCACGGGCTCACTCTTCTGGGGCTGGGGCTTCTGCTGTTTCTGCTTTTGGAGGAGCTGATGACAAGCACTCCAGCACCAGCCACCTCCACAGCACTTGCACCCTTCACCCCTGAGACTGAGCGCCCAAGAGGAGTGCCAGAGACTCATTTTTGTCTTATAGCTTGTTGTTAATAAAGTCTATTTTTGATTCACACACTTGCTTCATTTCTTTTCTTAAATAAAGTCTTGCTGGAAATTTTTAGAAATGGCTTAAGCCTTTGCATGCTTGTGGGATAGGTTAAGATAGCTGTGGGATGGGTTAAGATAGCAGTGGGATGGGCAGGGATACCTTTGGGATGGGTAAAAGCTGTGGGATAGATAAACCTCCAGTGCAAGCACAGTGGGACTCTATGGTCCACCCTCCCAGGTGCCACACCTTTGGCCCTTTATTATCAATAACAATATAATCAATCATCCACACATGTCAACATAAACACAACTCTTTATTAAATGCCCTGTTCATTGTAGGGCCACTCAACATACATGGCCCAATCTCATCAGTGTGATGAGACAGGCTGAAGGAATCATCCATTAAGCATCTATCATCCTGTATTGCCACTCCACCACTCCAGCTGGGGAGTTGCACCAGTGTTTCAGGAGGTTGCGCTGCTTCTTCCCTTCACGTGAGCCTCTGTTGGGGCCTTGCACATCCTGAGTGTCTATCAGGTTTCGCCCTTGCCTCCATTCCCCAGGCTCCATGTCCCCATTGCCTTGTTGGAGGTCCATGAGCCTGTTCTGCAAGACTGGGTAGCGGGTGCGCATGAGATTGTGCAGGATGCAGTAAGCTTCCATGATCCTCCTCACGGTCTCTGGGCGATGCTGCATGGTGGTGAGAAGTACCTGGAACCTGTTGGCCAGGATGCCAAAGGCGTTCTCCACCACCCGCCTTGCCCTGGACAGCCTGTAGTTGAAGATCCTCTCTTCACGGGTGAGATATTTGGAAGTGTAGGACTTCATGAGGTAGGTTGTGAGGGAGAAGGCGTCATCCCCCACGATGAAGTAGGGCACATCTTGCGTGTCATTGGGCAGGTCTGGATCTGGGAAGCCCACCATGAGGTTTCCTTCCAGCTCCTCCTTGAGGTGACTGGCATTGTATACCTGGGCATCTGAAGATGAGCCGCTGCCTGAAGCATCGATGTACATGAACTTGTAGTCAGCATCGACCATGGCGAAGAGGATGATGCTGAAGAAGCCCTTGTAGTTGAAATAAGTGGATCCCGACTTGGCTGGCGCTTTGCAGGCCACGTGCTTGCCATCTATGGCTCCTACAGTGTGGGGGAAGTTCCACCTCTGATACCACTGCTCTGCAACTTTCTTCCATCCTTCTTCAGTGGAGGGGCACTGGAGGAGCTCCTCCTTGTATTCTTCGATGATGGCCTGCACCACTTCTCTGACCACAATGCTGATGGTGTTGGGTGGCACCCTCCAGCCATACTGCATGCTCCTATAGGTGGTCCCTGAGGCCAGGTGGCGCAGAGTGAGTGCCACCTTGAGCCCAGGTTCCAGGCTGTGTGGGAAGTTGGTGTTTGTCTTGGTCAACCTAGGTGTCAGCCGCTGCACAAGTTCGTCAAACATGGCTGGAGGCATCTTCATGAAGTTCTGGAATGCCCGAGTGTCTTCACTCCTGAGCTCCACCATCAGCTTGTTGTACAGTCCATCCTCTGCTCTTCTGGCAAACCATCTTCATACCCAGACGCTTCTTGGCCGCCCCTTTTTCTTCCCGTAGTAGAGTTCACAGAGCTTGTAGATGGCTTCGCACTGTTGCAGAAGGATGGTGGCTGCCAAAAGGGCCGTGTTACGATCCACGGTGGACATGACTGGATGCTGTAGAAGAGGAAGAGTCAGATGAAGGCTGCAGAGGTCCGCACCGCAGGGCTGCTGTTCTGAAAGTGAGATCCAGATGTGTTGCTCCCCCTTTTTATTGGCAGTATAGGTGTACCTTTGCATCCTCTAGGCATCCTCTAGGCATTCTCTAGACATCCTTAATATCTGAGATAGGTCCCCTCTGCGAACGTTTTTTCCGTTTTAAACACTTTGTTTCCACTTGGCATCCATTCTGCATCCATTCTGCATCCTTTCTGCGTCCGTTCTGCTTCTTCCCTGCCTCCGAGCGGATGCGAGTTGCGCGGATGCACAGCGGATGCCTGGCGGATATAGCGGATGCGTAACGGATGCAGAACGGATGCGTAGCGGATGCGTAGCGGATGCATAACGGATGAATTGGATACATTTTCCACGCAAAAGTTTTGGGCAGCTCAAAACTTTCTGAGCGGATGAAACGTCAATAGACGGATGCTGGACGGATAGAGAGGAAGCAAAATGGAGGCAGTGAGTACATAGCGTTAACCAACGGATGGCAAGCTCCTTTGTCCGTTTTACATCCTCTTTGCATCCGTTGGTGCAGTGTGACAGGGGCTTTAGTCTGTTGGTGTATCAAAGCTAGAAATTTAGGATCTCTGAAGTTTAACTTGAATGTGTGTGCATTCAGAGTATGTCAAAGTAGTGGAATTGTCTATAATATCTATGAAGGGAACAGAAAACAATGGATTGACAATCTCATATTGGGGGGAAAGCAATCCTTGATAGCCTTCCTGATTTTTCAGCCTTACATTCAGTGTGATTTCCATTATTTTCTGTTATTTCCATTTCCATTTCATTTGTAATATAAACTTCTTTTGGACAAATTAATATTTTAGAATAAATTTGTGTGATTTGTGTAACATCATGTTGCAGAGACATTTTGAAAATTTTTCCCTGCTTGGAGACTGCTGGGGTGCCCTGTATTTCCTGGGAAGAGGTTGATCTTTCCAACTTCCTTTGCAGCTGGTTTACGCAAAGGTCTACATTAGCTTACTACTTTTTGCATAATGCTTCTGTAGGTAATTGCATTGTAGTTATGAGTTGCTTGATGTGTGTTTGGAATAAGAGATTAATTTCCATATTCTACTTGATCACTGGTAACAGGAAGTATAATAAATAAATCTGTTTTTATTGCTTCTTGTTATATAGCTGATTTACACTATGGCTTGCTAGAGAAGTACTGTATGTAAAAAAGTCAATTTGTTGGTTTTTATTTCTGGTCGTTAAGACCTAATTTTAAAATGTTTTAATTTGAGGTGCCAGATGTTCTGTTCCCAAATTGTTATATGCCGTAGGAGTAAATAAATTTAGTACTGTATGGTAACTGTTGCCACTGTTTACTTCCTTGCCAGTGCATTTCCTGCTTTATGGAGCTTTTCACTAGTATCATTTTAAAGTTCCCCATTTAGTGCTAGGAATGAAATTTTCATTAACATCTGTACATTTCACAAAACAGTAAAAAGCAGGTTGGACATTATTGTAAGACTAAGGTAGAGTGAATAGCCAATAGATATTGCACTGAACCTTGTGAAACATTCTGTCTGTACAGATATAATATTTGTGTAAAGGATTATGTTTGTTGCCCCATCCTATTCCATCCAATTGCCACTTTCAATATAAGAGACAAAGGTAATTGTTTAAAAATGGAATAATGACACAAATGACATCCAGCAAAAATAGAAACAGAAATCCGAGGAACACATAAAATTTAAATTAATGGTGTATCAATCAAAAGGGCACAGGATTTTCCACAGCCAATGAAAATATTTTGATTGGTAATATGGAAGTCTACATTAGCCCAAAAGGTATGTTGGTTATTCCAGTTTGAATCCTTTTGTGTGCATAATAGCTGAATAGAGATGGAAAGTAGGGCACCAGGAGATCCCTGCTTTATTCTGCACCAAAGGAACAGTTGGCAGATAGTATATAACCAACATTAACTTTCGAGGTAATGGCTCAAATTAACATTTTTGCCATTCTTGCCCATGTTGTAATGGTTTGTGTTTGTGTTTGGGCTGGAGGTATCAGAAGGTGTCTGTTTGTGCCCAGGTGCTTGCTTAGTTTGTGATGTGGAGATTTCTTTGTTTGTGAATGCAGGCTTCCAGATAAATAACTCCACCAGACTGATGATGGCAGATGAGATTCTGCCAAAACGTTGCTATAATTTTAAAAGCACAACTATAAAGACATGGGAAAATACTGGAACAAAGCTGAATACCATACATACATAAATACATACATACATACATACATACATACATACATTCACACACACACACTCCCACACACACACACACACACATTCTTAAAATATTTGCTCAGAAGAACTTTGTATGTAAGCTGTGGGATCACAACAAGAAGTAGAAAATTAGGTAGGTTAGCATATGATTGCCCATATGTTGTGACAATTAGAGAAGGTAGATATGGAATTCTCAGCCCTCTTTTGCTCAATGTCTTTTGGGTTAAATGTACAATTTTAAAATTATGTAGTATGTGTATTGAGTATATTAGCATGAGAGAAAAGCAGGCAGAGCATGGAGGGTGGAGAGTGGAGTTAAATGAGCCATCAGGCTAGACATTCACACAAACAGTCTTAGATCCAACTGCTCTTGAATTCCTTTGACTCTTATCTGGTGTCAATTTAGTGTTGAGCTTTAATTGATAAATTGTTATCCATAGGCTTAATCAATAAATCTTCTCAACTGCAATTTAGCATATAGTTTTGATTCTTTGTACCTGACAGTTAGAAGCCTATGACTGATTTGGTCTTATTAAGTGATATTAAAAAGTAGCATGCTTTTTCCCCATCTACACTATTTCTCTGTTGCTGCATACTTTTCTGAATACATCCCTAAGCATAGATCCCTGTCCCTTCCTATTTGGGAAGATTCAGATTCACCAAAGGTTAATTTTATCAGGCAGTACATGGGGTTAAAACAAACAGTGGGTGAAGCTAGTGCAAAATTATATGGACACCCTTGTTTCTCTTTCTCAATTCTCTCTTCCCACAAACAGCAGATTGCAGGCAGAAAGGGGCAAGTTGCTTCAGCTGGCTTACCTTGCCAGTTCACCCCAGTAAACTTCACTGTGGGACAACTCATTACAGTCAACTTGCCATGGGACAACTCACTTCCTGAGAAGTCAGTGTGGGATAACTCATGAGAGAGACAAGTAGAACTGCAGCTTATCCCAGCCTTGAAAACTACTAACTTGAGAAAGTTCAAACCTAAAGCAAGACAATGCCCACTGCAATTCTCTTTGTCTTTCTCTTGAGTTATCCCACAATGAATTGTTATGCAGTGAGTTGTGCCATGGCAATTTCACCAGGTGGGTCAGTCAGGGCAAGATGACTGTGGCAAGCAGCTGCAGCAAGTTGTCCAAGGCCTGATTGTAGGAAAGAGTTAACTCTCTCTAACCAGAGACTTGAACTGATTTCTTGCAGATAATGTTTGACATTAGCTTTGTAACTGCATGGGAATCTATAGGTTGTCCACTTCTTGATGAAGGAAAAGCAATAGTTCTGGAAACTTTATATTAATCAAGGATACTGGACTGGCCTTCCCAAACCAAGCTGGTGATAAATGAGCTTAATAATATACTGCAGGTTTGGCTGCAGGTTTGTTGGAAGAGGAGAAATTCCTATGCAATCCAGGTTCCAATTTGAGCTAGGCTGCACAAGTAAATCTTTTCTCCCTCCCTTCTCCTTGATTTGCTGAGATAATCACAGCTTTCTTAGCAATATGTATTTTCCTAATAAAAAAGAATCAAACCATGACCTTATCTCATAGATAATCTATTTACTGAACAATGTTGGAAATACAATATTTTTGCCACATGGATTTTCAATTTTTATTTGCATTGAGGAAGGCAATAGAACTATAATGTCTGTTTTTCAAAAGTCTGCCACTAACTGCTCAAATAAATTGATAAAAGTTCTATCAAGTGACTGATTGTAAGTGCTTCCAGGTAAACTGAACAGGAAACATGACTAGATAAGCTAATTCTACTTCATTGTAAGGGTACATTAATAGAATCCTGAAAAAAGTTTAATTGACTACTTTGTTCATGTTCTTCTAACCTGGGGCTCGAAGATGGATTAAGCCTGAATTGGCCAATGTTTCCAGTCAGTCACCATTCCATAGTCTAGCAATTTCCACATGGGTTTAAATTACAACTTCCAGAATACACATTTCATTGGACTAACTGGAGATTCTGTAAATACTAATCCTAACTCATCAGATCAGAGAAATTGAGTTAGTGAGCTTTAGCATTTGTACAGTAAAAAAAATTAACTTTATGGAGTTTTTTCCTTTTGTTGGTGAGAGAAAGGTCAAGAAGTCTAGAGAAAGGATTATTATTTTTACTGGAAAGAATGAATATGTTTTATAATTCTGTAGGCTTTCATTGTGAGTGTGTATCCATGAATTCAACATAGTTACGTTTTTAAGTGCAGCACCGTTTTAGTCTTCTATGTACAAAGTAAAGCCTTTACTGGTAGATGGCTCATGACAAATACTTTATCTGTGCTGATAGGGAAAAAAATTAAATGGAATTGAATTTTCGTTAAAAGGACAGTATTTTTCTAGCAATTTTAACAAAGTGCTTTCATCTGTGTAACCATGGCAACAGATCAGAGAAGCTCTCTCAAAGTGCCACTCTGAATGTAATTAGGAAGAATAGGGGAAAGAAGAGGGTAGTAGGGAATTTGGAATATAGACAGCAGCTGGAAAACCCTCCAGGGCTTGAGTAGAGCAGAGGTGGGCTATGACAGATTCAACAGAATTGCTTTTGATTCATTTTCTTTTGAGTAAGATGTTGAAACACTTGCCTGTTAATTATTTTCCTTGATCCCAGCAAAATGGCCAGTAGCCTCTCCACACCGATGTCAATGATATAGTGTCCAACAAAACTATCCCTGGTGGGGAGAAGACTAATCTCCAAATAAATGAGAAAGAACCACAATATCATTCAAATTAGTACCCATTCACACACCATATTTGCACCAGTGCAAGAAAAAGAATGCACCAAATGTATTCATTGATTTATAACATTTCTAGACCATTCAACTCTTAAATGGCTGTGCTGAACTTTTGCTTGACATGCTGGAATTAGAAAAGGCCCTTACAAAGCCAATTTGGAGACAAAGAGAATATGAGAAAGCAGATGTTAGAACTTTCTGTGAAGACATTACGACATTTGGGCAAAAGAAGAAATAATATGAAATTGGCTTATTGGACCAAGGTTGAAGTAATAGCTTACTATTTCTGGTAATGTTCAATGTTCTTTTTTAACTGAGACTAGATGATGATGATATTTTAACAATTTTGTTTATTTGAATAGAGGAAATGGGAGATATGCTTAAATGGAAATGTACATGTATCTTTAGTTATTCTTTTCAGTACGGTGCACACTAGAATTATGCGGCTATTAAATTTCAGTTAATTGACTTTTTATCCTGTTGCCTCTGTAGAAAATCAGTGTTGAATTAAATTCTTATCTTGTAAAGTGCTTCATTATTCATAAATTGGTACTTCCTATGGATATGAGATAAATAGTCTGAACTCTGGTGTCCTTGTTGCTCATAGTAACTACATAGGAAATAGACATAAAAGGAGACCTTTCTAAAAGGAGACCTTTCTTCACTAAATATCCATTCTTTCAATCTTACACATTAAAGTGTCAGCAAAAGCTTACTGTATCTGATATGTATGGCTAGCTTATGCCTTTTAAGGTATGTGGATTTTTATGAAATTTGAATTGTATTTCATGGAACATTTAAACCTAAAAGATTTCTTCTGATTATCTAATTTCTGTAAACATGGATCCATTGGAGATCTAACAGCATAACCTAGCAGTTTGAATTCTCATCAAAGGCTAAGGCAAACTTACCCGACGTATTACTTTAATTACTTTTAACTCCAAACTTTTAACTCCAGGCGAGATGGGTGGCATACAAATTGAATGAATAAATAAGATATATATGTAGCTTTTCTTCTCCTAACCTCCATGTAGAACTTGCTTCAAGTATTGACTATTACAGATAAAAAGAGAATTATAGTTAAAGTATACAAACAAATCACTTAAATATACTTAAATAATCAAAATTTAATGACATTCACCAGTTAAAATATCTTTAGCAAAACAATTCGCTAAATTGCTAAACATTTATCCAAACAATAAAGAGAATTAATTGTAAATACAAAAGGGGAACACCAGGTTGTTGGAGTCTGATCATGAGCATGATGGTTATAAGATAGATTGGTTGAGGATTAACTCACACAGAAATATAACCAAATCAGATTTTCTGTGTTTATGTAATGTCAGTACAGAGATGGAAAAATGTTTGGAGATACCAGAAATGGCACATAAATGGTTAGAATGAAGTATTGCAGGTTAGTCAACAGTTTGATCCTTACCATTTTAGGGTTGACTCAGCCTTCCAACCTTCCGAGATCAGTAAAGTTCAGATTGTTGGGGGAAATATGCTGATGCTGTAAACCACTTAGAGAGTGGTTTGTAAAGCACTGTGAAGCAGTATATAAATCTAAGTGCTATTCCTATTTTCTGAATTTTCTGAAAAATGTACAGGGAATGAAGATTGTGCTTGCCTGCCAGACAAAGCTCTATTGTGAACTGCATGTGTCAAAACCTTCATTTTCTTTTCCCAATTTTTGGTTCAAATGTTAAAGTACATGTCTTCAGCATATGACTCAGAAAGATGAGAGACACTGTACTACCAATGAAGAACAACCAACCAAATATGACTCATTTTTTTAATCAGGATTGTTGCTTTGTATTTGTCAGAGCTTTGCTTAGAGCATGACAATAAATCTCTTCTTATAAATCTCAACCAGCATTATAGAGTTAGCAGAGGAAAAACCAAGGACAAGCTCCAAATAAATAAATTGCTTTTGTTGCATATAAAAGAAGCCCTAAATAATGATGATCACCTAGTGCAGATGTAGCAGTCCAGTCTACAAAAAGGGGAAGGACAGAGCCAAGGAGAGGGGTAAACAGATACATTGAGAGTCGCTACCAGCCACAGTCAAGTCCCCCTTAATTGTCATTGAAACTTAGCTCTTTCCAGGTGCTCTTACCAGGTGTGATAATTAGTTAAGATTTCTGCGCATAGACTTTCAGCAATAAAACACTTAAATTGAACCTGCATGAATAGACCTGGCTTTTTTCATCTGACATAATCTTGTACAATCAGCACAGCTCCCCCCCCCCCCAAGGCTGTGTGCTGACTCCACTTCTCTTCTCCTTGTATACCAATGACTTTATCTCAAATGATCCATCTGTTAAAATACTGAAGTTGGCTGATGACACAACAGTTATTGGACTCACTAGAGACAGTGATGAATCTGCATACAGACAGGAGGTTATACAACTTGGCTCATGGTGTAACTGGAACAAACTGGAACTGAACACACTCAAAATCGTAGAAATAGTGGTAGACTTTAGAAGAAAGCTTCCCATACTACTACCTCTTACAATACTAGACAACACAGTATCAACAGTAGAGACCTTCAAATTTCGAGGTTCTACTATATCACATGACCTAAAATGGACACCTAACATCAAAAACAACATCAAAAAAGCACAACAAGGAATGCTCTTTCTGTGCCAAGTCAGAAAGCTCAAACTGCCCAAGGAGCTGCTGATCCAGTTCTACAGAGGAATTATTGAGTCTATCCATCTGCATCTCTTTAACTGTCTGGTTTGGTTCTGCAACCCAACAAGACAGACACAGACTTCAGAGGATAATTAGGACAGTAGAAAAAACAATTACTACCCACCTGCCTTCAGTTGAGGACCTGTATACTGCATGAGTCAAAAAGAGGGCTGTGAAAATATTTACAGACTCCTCACATCCCTGACATAAATTGTTTCAACTCCTTCCCTCAAAACAACACTATAGAGCACTGCACTACAGAACAACTAGACACAAGAACAGTTTTTTTTCCTGAAAGCCATTGCTCTGCTAAATAATTCCCTCAACACTGTTCAGCTATTTACAAAGTGTACACTACTATTACTGTTAATCTTCTTCTTATCATCCATCCCCTCCCACTTGTGATTATAGGACTGTAACTTTGTTGCTCATATCCTTATGATTTATATTTACTGTTTCCTAGTATGATTTGATTGTTTGGTTGTACTCTATGACTATCTTTAAGTGTTGTACGTTATGATTCTCGACTCTTGACAAATGTATCTTTTCTTTTATGTATACTGTGAATATTTGCACCAAGACAAATTCCTTGTGTGTCCAACCACACTTGACCAATAAAGAATTCTATTCTATTCTATTCTATTCTATTCTATTCTATTCTATTCTATTCTATTCTATTCTATTCTAT
>BLBF01000053.1:5327704-5365819 GCA_015471245.1 Laticauda colubrina
CTTTGCTTTGCTTTGCTTTGCTTTGCTTTGCTTTGCTTTGCTTTGCTTTGCTTTGCTTTGCTTTGCTTTGCTTTGCTTTGCTTTGCTTTGCTTTAAAGTGCTAAAAACCCTTGGACTCTACTTGTCTGTTTCAAGATCTATATCAGTTCCAGTTATTCTAATGCTTCCTTTGTTGATTCTTGATTTGATGTTTCCTAAAGATGTTGGGAAATGTCCAGCTAGGCAAAGAGGAGGAATCAAGCAGGGAACTAGTGTTGAGTCCTTGGTATTGCTAAAAGAGACTTAAAACTTATCAGTTTCATGAAATATGATCTGTTAGTTCCCAAGGAAAGGCAGTCTGGGGATATTCCTGTAATAGGTAAAACAAAATAGTCAACTTGAACCTTTCACGTATGGATCTGGTTGCTTGTGCCTGACAAAAGGTGATGTTCGACTGGTTCATCTGGAACAGCTTTTTCAGATTCAGAGTCCTAAACCATGATGTATAAAATACCTCAGATAAATCTTCTTTTTCACTTTTCAATAGTCATATCTATTTTCTTTCAGATTTCAATCATTTGAAACTATACTTTTTCTCCAAAAAAGTAGGATATAGAAGAGTGTCTAGAGAATAATTAAACCTCCTACGATAAAAAACATTAGTTATCAGGAGTAGTTTTATGGGTTAACACATAATCAGGAAATTTCAGGAGTCTGTATGTTAAACTGTCTATTCCTGAAGTCTCCTGAATATCCTACTGCAGCTACCTAACTTCTGCTGCTTGTTGTAGAATTTATCTGTTCACCAATTCCCTTCATATAACCAAGAGGAAGAGCAGTAATTTGCAAAAAACTGTTAACAAAGTAGAGGTTTAAAGACAGGAAATATAGTGGTACATTTCAGCTTTCACTCTTAATTTGATTATTCTGGGTAGTTTAATCCTGGAGTTGAGCTTCCAGTTGTCAGATTACAGTTGGATGGTTATGTTTGGGAATCTATAAAACAAGGTATCTTGTTTGTATGAAGAAAGAAATATTATCAATGTTTATGAGCTGCTGGGCATGTTGTGAGACCATACTGTTTACTTTACATTTTCATCTGAACCCTCTGAGTCAGGGAGACATGCCTCATACTGCCACTTAAAGACAAGGACAAAAACATCACACTAAATCACGGAAGGCAACCTGTAGCTTTAAAGCCATGCACAAATACCTTCTTCTGACCCTTGGCACCTCTCTTGGTCCCAGTTGCTGAAAGCTGATATCACAATGACCCATCACTTTGAGCTGAAATATAGATAAATGTTGTGAAAGTTCAAAACTGACATACCAATTTTAAAAAAAACAAACAAACACACCTCTCCAGTCATATGTTTGACATGAGAGATAGTTCACTCAGGTTTGTGGCCTTCAGCACTCTTCAACTGTTAAGCACAACTTTTAACCACAAAAAAGTTTTCTTACCTCTGCAGTAATCCATAATGTAGTTTGTTAGACTTTTTTAATGGAATATGTATAGCAGGTCATAATCTCCTTATCTAAAGGTTATACACATACATAATTTGGTTATAAATGCACTTTCCATGATTTTCTGAAGAAAGTAGAACAAATTTTCTAACCTGGCATATTATGGAATATAGTTTTTCCCATAGTTTTCCTGTAAGACATTCTGATGCTATTTACATTTCAATTGTTTTGAATTAATTTGCTTGATTAATTTTTATCAACATATCTGTTATGATGATGACAGATTCTATAAATACATTGGAAGAATCCCACAAGTATATTTCTTCTTAATAGTGGTATATCTTGTTATTTTTCTGATGTAACAAAATGTCTGTCAGATTTGGTAGCCTCTCAAATGACTTGTCTTTAGATCTTAAAAAAATTAGTATATACCTGTTGCAAGTTTCTGACCATGGAACCAAGATAGCTCTGAAGGCTTTGTTCTCTTTTTGTAAATTAGACATGTCATTTTTGTTTGGCTTGATTGTCATGGTTGACTTTTACAACAGAATGGTTGATATCCCCCTCAAAACACTAGTCTGGGGATCATGTCTTGGAGAAATATATATATATATATAGCAAAGAGAGGAGAGATTATGAATGAAACTTCTATTTATTTATTTTTTCAGTTTTGATCTGGCTCTCTTCCCATCCATATCTTGCCAAACAGACTTTTGGGTTTCTTGGTTTATCAGCAAACTAAAAGATCATTTAACCAAGGCCATGCTTCTTTGGCTATCTGACAGCTCTGACCACACCTTTTGTTAAGCCCTAAACTTTATACTACTTATTACTTTAAAAAGTGATGCTGTACAGGATAAATGAAAGTCATTTCAACAGTGTCCTGGTGTACAAACCCAGGAACTACAACACAAAGACAACCCAAGATATATGCTGTGTTTGTATCCTACCAAAATCCTTATTGAAATCAAGATTTTTGTGCTAATGACTGCATGAAATAATAGGTTAAAGGTGAGACTATCAAGTTTGATTAATTTAATCTGAAAATTTCCCTGTTAAGCAAATTGACCATTTATGGGGACATTATTTTAACAAAATTGGCAGAGCTCCCTAAAATATTCCATCAACTCCTTTTTGCACAATTTGTTGCATACATCCTCATGCAATAAGAAGCTTCTTGATTCTGATCCCTGTGCTTTTGTTTATCTGTGTGATTTTTGGAAGGGATTTCTACTTCAGTATAATTCTTTCCTTCATGCAATAATGCAAAGCAATCCATCTGAATAAGCAAGGATGGGGAAGCCTCAGTATTGCTGCCCATCCACCTGCGTACCAATTTGATGTTGATCATCTTTGCAGCATTATCCATGTTAAATAGGCAGGAAGGGGGGGGTTGTGAATGTGGCAATTAACAAAACAGCAATCAAGCTAAGTGTTTAATTTTGGAAAATTATCATCTTCTCTGAACGCACGTGGAAAGATTAAAAAAAAATTAAAAACCCAGGATTAAATGTGCTGTGCAAACAAAGGCAGGGCTGGACTGTCAACATTACCCACTAGAAAAAATAAGCAGTCACCCCACTCAGTGAATTCCTGAATACACAGGACCTGCCTCTTCCAAAACAAAATGACTATAACAGCACAAAATAAGATTTAGATAAATATAAACAATCGGAGGAATGTTTTCCTGTATACTTTGTAGTGCATAGGCTTAGTTTGTGTCATGTATTATGTTACACATAACAAGTGGTCAGCATAAAAATATTTAACTGCCTAAAACAAAAAAATCCGACCGACCTCCCCCCCCCCCCACCCAAAAAAAAAAACTTGGTCTTTCCTTGGCTTTTTTAACCTTGCATATTCAAATAACTAGACTAATAATAACTTGTCATTGGTTATGCTAGTTGGGATGATCATCTGAGTGATCCAAAATACCAGGAAAACACTGCTGTCTACACTTGATCTTGCTAAATAAATAAAAAAGCTAAATAAATAAAAAAATTTCAATGTCCATGGTCCCATCAATAGTTGTTTAATACCTTTAAATAGCCTTTAATAACCTGCATATGTTCAAGTTCAGCTCCCAAAAGTTTTAGCCAGTGTAACCATTACTGAAAATTGGGAGTTGATGTCCACAAACATGGAAGGCTCTAAGATTGTTTCTTATGACTACCATATGACTCTTAATTTTCTGGCAGCAAATCAGCACAGCTACTGCTGCAGATTTTATCATAGCAGTTGGAACCATCACAAAAATGAGACAAGCAGAAAACCTCAGCTTTGGGAAGGTGGGCTTTGGAGTCATGAGAAATAATCTAACAAACAGCACATCAAGAATTCCCCTAGTTTCTGCTTGGTTTTATTCATTTTAACATAAACAAAATAAGCATTTATTTTAGTACTGCACATTTTTTAAAATCAAACAATATCTTTGTTGGACTTGGTCTGCTCCTCTTCCCTTTCCAAAAGTGGCAACAAAAGAGTGAAGCAGAATTTTATAAATACCTAGTTTAGCATTGCTGGATTAATTCTTTTTCTACCTGCATACTAACCCTTCTTTCTATCAATACCCCATTATGCATATAGTTATTGATAAAATCCTACCCACTTAGAGTTAAGTAAGAACTTTAATAATACTGTTTGAGAAGCTCATATAAGACATATTCTTTCTTTGCCAGCACATTCCCATTTGCAACAAGTTCCCCGTCCTCATTTCTGGGAGCCACCCTCTTACAAAGTCTGTATTTTCTTGGGATTCTGGTTATATTATGCATCATGTGTTTTGAGATACATCTGTGTTGTAATCATTCAGCATTGGAAAATACCTATTTCAATATATATTTGATTGCAAAGACATTTTAGTGCCATTTTTTTCTTTTCCACTGAAATAGCTCTCATGTTTGAAAGAATTGGTACATATTTAATTCATATTTCACCAGCAAATTTTAGTTTTGTTTGTATGTGTGAGAACACATGCTTGTGCACAATACCATATTTCTCAAATTTTGAATTTCACTGTTTTATAGATACAAGGACAGATTTAAAATTAAGAGAAAGACATTTCCAAAAGGAACAAACAATGCAATTTTTAGTATACTTTTGCAGGTAGTTTAGATATGCCCCCATTACAGGGAGTTGTTCGAGCTCAGAAGGAATTGATTATGAATCTTAGAAATCTATTAAACATAGTGATTTGTAAGCAGAATGAAAAGAAGAACACATTAGAATCATCACTTGTGTAAAAGCATTACAGTATGTCAGGAAAAAAAATGCCCAATTATCAGTAACTAACCTTGCTCTATTCACCAAAAGGCATCACTGCTCACCAGGACTTAAGGGACTGTGGGTTTCAGAAGCATATAAGGGGAAAATCATTTAGCAGGCTCTGAGAATTCATCCCAACAGAGCCCTTACCACATGCTTCACTGGGCTTTTAAAATGAGACAGTTTGATTTCTCAGGAGGATCAGGCAGGAAATTAACTTGTTTAATGAAGCACAAGTGATATTGCCTTGATTCTTTGTGGATTGCCATCCCCAGCAGGAATTAAAAAAATAAATGCAGAAGGCAGATTCAAAGATGAAGTCAGTGATTCTCCAGGAATCTAGCTCAGAAACACGAAAACTTTTTTGTCCACATAGATTCCTTTTTCACTGCTTCCTGGCAAATTATAAGCATGTTGTCCTCCAAAACCAGAGCTGTCCTAAAATAAACCCTAACACTTGTAAAGGGATTAAATCACCTTCTTCTCTTTTCATAGAAGAGAAGTTTATGGCTCAGTGGTAAATCACATGTTTGACATGCAGAATATCCCATGTTCAATTCCTGGAATCCTTCATAGGATAGGATAAGATTCCCCATTTGAAATCTTGGATTGCTACTGCTAATCACTGTGGAAATGTTAAAAGTAGCTAGAACAATGAACTGAGTCAATATATAAGTGCTATGACATGTAGAACTTTGTCATAAGCACAAAAACACATCTCACATTCTATGCTGCTGCTTCCAACCCACCATTGGTTCATTGAGAATAAAATATTCAGATTTTGGCCTCGGCATTGGGAAGGAAATACCAGAAAACACAGTTTCCTGTCCTTTGTGAAGAAAAGGAGGTAGGAAGGGAGGGAGGGAGGGAGGGAGGGAGGGAGGGAGGGAGAGAGAGAGAGAGAGAGAGAGAGAGAGAGAGAGAGAGAGAGAGAGAGAGAGAATTTATTTATTGCATTTATATTCCATCAGGACCATAAAAAGATTCTCAGTGACCCACAAAAAGTAGTAAAGCAGTAAATAATAAAATTACAGCTATACAACTTGACACAGCGTTCACTGTCAATTGCCATGTACCTTCTGGATTCTTTATTTTCAGCTGTACCTGGAAGGTACCTAAAACTGAGGCCATTCAATCTTTCCACACAAAGCCATTCCAGAGAGCTGGCCTGATTATATAAAAACATTTTCAGGCCTTGAATCCCCTGATTCCCCCAAACAGGGAACATCCAGCTGCTTTTTCCAGCATGATCAAAATGGGCCAGTTCTAGAGATGTGGCTTTGTCACAAACTCAACACCGAGTCATAGAAGGCTTTTTTGGTTAAAACTACTACTTTAAATAACAGTAGGGGAATGGAATGAAAAGATTTTTATTTTATAACATGACCTTTCTTCTTTTTCCAAGTGGATTGCATTGCATGCTGCTATTTTTATTTTTTTTAAAGAGAAACTTTTCCTTTGGAAGTCTAGGCAAAAGCAGAAGAAGGGGAAGGGGTAGATGTGAAGACTGGAGCTGAAAACTTCCAGAGAGGTGAAAAAGTAAAGTACTGCCATGGAGACACCAGTTCTGCAATGATGCCTACATTAACTTCCCAGTGTTATAAAAATGTTATGAGCTGTGATGTTTAGCCTGGCTTTATTTTATCAAGCATCCTAACAGTAACTATAGTCTATTTTTGTTTCCTGTTGCATAGAAAATGGTACTGAAGGGTACAGAGCCTCAGACGTGTATATTTCAAAATTAATCAGCAAGATTAATTATGGATGATAGATCCATCTTCCATTTGTCTTCACACTCTTGAAAGCAATGTCTGCCCATGTAATGTAATGTATGCATGACTTTATCAACTTCAGCACTACTTCACTTGTCTTTTCCCAAATAAAAAGATCCTAGTGATGGGATCCTATTTCCTTGTAATATCAGTTGCCTTTTTATTTATTTCCTCAACTAATAGGGCTAAAATTGTGCAAGTTGAGTTTTCCATGTTTCCCAAATGATTGGAAGAATTGTTATAAACTTTTTGGTTATTGACTGAAGCAGCCTTTGTTTTTCTAGGCTTTTGCATTTCCCAGGATTGGGGGTGGGTGTAGATGAATTGTCTTTCTTTTAAAACTCCTCTTTAAAAAGCTGCAACAGTTCATATAGAAGCTGTATGCAATATAGCAATGACGCCACATCTTTCCCTTGAATGAATTTTATATCTCAAACCAACATAGGTGAAATATCAAATGGTATGTACTAACTGGGGGGGGGAGGGAAACTATGGTCTCTTTATGACCTTATGGACTTAAATTATCAGAATTCATGAGCCAGCCATGTGGGCTGAGGAATTCTAGGAGTTGAACTCTACAGGTCATAAGAGGACTACAGTTCTCCATCCCTGTACTAAATGAATTATCTCAACAACTCATCAAATGCCTACATGAATCTGTTAAAAACACTCACAGCATACTATGCTAGTTGTCTGAACTAGTATGTGGTGCCAGAAAAGTGTCATGAAACTGAACCATATCATTAATATATTTTAGCAAAGTTTTTAACAGGATAGTGAGGCTAGATTCTCCATTTTGCATAACATTTAATGTATTGATTCCTTTAATGCTGCCTATCATGCTGTACATACCCAGTCTTCTGTTGCCTGATCCTCTCTTGACAAAGTGTTTTTGTGCTTACAACCTTTGTTAGTACTGTACCATATAGTGAGTCATAAATAAACAAACCAGGTTTCTGCCTTAAGCCACAAGAAAAGTAACAAAGCTTAACGAATGGTATGAAGACAGTTAACTTGCTTAAGTGTGCTGCACATACCAGGGATAGAGCTGCCAATTGCCTTTTTCATACTGACAATAATGAAACCCAGAAAAATTTGAACTAGCTATGAGAGTTTTTTGTTGTCTTTGAAGGATAAAGGCTCCATGAGAAAAGTGTTGGAATTTTCATCGAGAGTGAAAACTCTATTCTGGTTTTGCTTGTTCATTTTGCAGATGGTTTGTATAGTTTCCATTTGATGAGCAATCCCCAGGAATTTTAAATTCTACTTAAAAACAAGTAGCTTTTAAAAATATTAAAATCAAATTATTTACACACTGTTCACATTTCCATTCTTCCTTTTATAATAATATTCTTCAAACAACAATTAAAGATGAGGAAATTTTACCATCACAGCAAAGAGAGGGTGATTCTAAGGTAAAAACTAGCTTAACTGAAGACATATAACTAAAAAGTTCTACTTGTATTGTATGAAGAATTGTTTTCTTGTCCCAGTGCTGGAAAAGCATAATGTAATAAGGTTGAGAGTAGCACCTTATAACATGTATGTGTGCGCGTGTGCGCACATGCACACGTTTTCATGTCAATATTGACCCCTGGACAAGTCCTTTGAGATTTCTTGGCAGTGATTTGCCATTGCCTCCTTCCTTGGATTTTTCTGCTACAGTTGAAGAAGAATTTGCAGGGAGGTCTGACTGAGGAAGTTTTTGTTTTGATAATGGATCTCCTTATCTTACCATTAGCAAGATAAAAGAGCTCAATCTGATCACACACTTTCCAGAACCTGAGTGGACCTGGATTTTCTCTAGTCACCGATTTCAGTAAATGGAAATGAGATGTGATTTTGAGTGTATTTTCTAAGATTTGATAGTTTGAATATGTTACTGCAAATGTCACTTGCTTTGAAAGTGAATGTTTGCTACAGCATAGAATAAAGAACAATATCTGGTTTTTTTAGTATTCTAAATCAGGATTATTCCTCCCACAGATGTTCACAACATATTAAAATAATTTATCATAGCACATTACATATGTGAACTTATGATACTTCAAATTATTACAGTAGTAGTACATAAAATATACATGTGTAAAACAATATAAAATATGTAAACTAGTAGAAAAGTATATTATTTAAAAAGTAGCATCAGATTGCAATTCCAAAGTTAAGGATCATACTTTCAAAACAGTGCTACTGAAAAGTGGATTTTAAAGTGTCTTTAACTTGATTTCCTATATGAGGGCAGTATATTAAATATATGTTGTATGTGAAGAATATATTAATGCTAATGTTGGCATATAGATTGTTTGTTTACAGGCTTTACCAAGATTGAGGATGCTAGTTGGTGTAAAGTTCCTAAATATGGGAACAAGCCTGGGAATAGAACCAGGTCTTAAGGGCCTTCCAGCACCCCAGGATAATGGGGTATATCATCTGTATCTTTGGAGGGATGCCATTCCAGAGAGCAAGGGTAGTGACAGAGTAGGCTGTCTTATTCAGTCCCATAAGATGTCAATGTTTAAATAGAAGGAACCTGGACTCCGCCTGTGGACAAGGTCTGTTGAAACCACAGCTCATGTCCTGTTATACTGTGCTCTCTATAAGGATCCACAGGCTCATTTATAATTCCTTACTGATAAAATATGTGGTAAATTCTGATCTCTTTTATGTGAAGCTGTTGCTGCTGGATCAGCACAATATAGTTGCTCTGAACATCACTGAAGTCTGCTATAGTGTCTGTAAAATTAGGCAGAGTTTGGCTGTCTATCAAAGATCACATCACTGACTGTAATATACCACAATGTCTTGTTCTGTTTTATTTATTTGAATGTTTAGTTTTTATTCTGGTCTGTGACCATAAGAAGAGATTGACTGACTTGAATTGACCCAGTAGATATAAATATATTGGGTGAGCAAAAATGACTGGCCATAATTGCTCAGATCATCAGGCCCTATGTCTGAAACGTTCAAATAGAACAAATTTCAGCTCTTGGAATCTTTAGCAGTTGTCCTTTCTCACTAGGAAAAAAATGAATTGGAGATCATGAATCTGAAGGATACCCAAATTTGGAAGAGTATGACAGTCCCTAGTGACAGCACAGCTTAACTTTTACTCCCTCTCTCTCAAGTAATTGGCATGGGTCTCCTCATTTAATTTTATACCCAAACCATGCTGGAAATTAGACATGAAACAATGAATGAAACCCACCTCCCCAAAGACCTGGTGAATTCTTATGGCTGAAATTCACTGGAAAATCCTAGTCCAACACTTTAGTAGCCAAACCATACTGGGTCAAGAACTGATACCCAGAGAAAAAAGAATGAAATCTAAGCTGAGAGAGAAGTAAGTGCAGAAAAGGCATAAGGAATAAAGAAACTTTGACAATAGTATTATGGAAGAGGCAGGAGATAAAAAAAAGTACAAAGAAGTGACTTGAGGGGTTACAAAAGAAATCTTAGAGGAGGTAACTTAACATCTTCCATTTATACTCTTTATTTGAAGTAAAGAGTATGAATGAAAAATATTAAGGGTCATAGGGCAGCCATTAGGAAAAAATGAAGGAAGAAAAGCAGAGGAAGAGATATTTGGCTATTGCTGAATGAAGAATTCAAAAGTGAAAATACATACAAAACATGAAAAGGGCCATGAGAATCCATTTCTGAAAGGAAGATTGATAAGTCCATACATGGGACCTGGTCAATATGCAGAGTTATATTGATATGCTTAAATAAGGGCTCCAAAGTAACCTACCATGGAATTCATGTTTTAAAGATATATTTTATTGAAAACCTCCCCTGCCAAAATATCATTGAAATCTATTGATATTTATTTTTATGCTGCTCCTGTTAATTTTAGTGGAGCTAGCACAGTTTTGTATGACGTCTTTTGAGGGTCCTTGGCAATAATAATTTGCTTTCATCAATTAATTTGTTTGTGTGTATTCTTTTCTGAAACATTATGCCCAGAGTCAGAAAGCTAACAGTAATAGCAAAGGATATTAGTCCCTGTGTTAATTGTTCTCTTTATGTTGTGAAATACTTCATTTTATTATTGTATTGAAGTGCACTATGTTATGTTACATGCCTCTTCCCCCTCCTCCCTTCTCACTGACCTCTTCTTCTTGTCCACATCTTAGTGTTTTACTTTTATTTCTTCAGAGTGTCTCACTACCTTCCCCTGAAGTGATGTTTCACTTTTCTTGCAACTCCTATTCCCTCCTTTCTCCATAGCACCTTCCACAGTTCTTATTATGCACCAGGTAAGTGCCACCATGAGGAGCATCACGCTGTCATGGCCTCAGCCAGAACAGCCCAATGGCATCATCTTGGACTATGAAATCCGTTATTATGAGAAGCTGAGCCGAATCTGCATCCCTGAGATTAGCAGCGCCATGGGCTCAAGACCAGCTACCGTAAGCCTGAATGCATTTCAGAGAAGGGAATTGGCTGGGCTGGTAATGGGAGAAGATGAAATTAAAACTGCCAACTATTTTTAACAGATCACAGAATGCATGATTTTGATTTAATTCCAAAATTTGAGTGTAGATTTTCTGTGTTCACTCCAGCCTAAGATTCTGTATAACACAGTGAAAATTTTATTTTATTTTAAATAGATTATCCTTCTTGTGTCCTCTTTTCCATCTAGCAATAAGGAACTCATCAGATAAATCTGGCTTAATTTTTTTTAACGTAGCTGGTTGGGCTCTTTCTTTGTCGAGTCTTCCATGATGGCTTTCTAGTTTAATGAATTTTACCTGTTTTTTGCCTTGTGATAAACACCAGCAGATTGGGAATTCCTATCACAAGCCACACTAACTCAATTTGTAGAAAAATCTTTGCAACAATAATTAACTGAAAGTGGGGCCTGCCCATTTGTTCCTACTTGTCTCCATTTTATACATTTATTTCAGTCCCTGTATTCTTGCATAAGGATTGTTTTAACAACTGAAAGCTTGCTGTGAATGCCAGTCTGCATCCTGAACTTATTTTTATGATGGTTGGGTAGCATTTTGTGTACTGTATAGCACTCCTTAATGTCTATACTTATCTTTCAAAAGCTATCTTGTAAGCTCCTGCTATCCTACAGATGACTCCTGTTTATTACCTTGTAAGAGCTAGATAGATTCAATCCAACACAGTTGGCTGTAGATTGAACAAGTTTTGCCCATGAGGCCCTGGGGTACAATAAATGATTTCCAATGCCAGATTGTCAGGAAGCAAGTATCAGCTGCCATGCTGCTGTACAGGCCTGCCAACCATACCTGATGTTTAGGATTAGACAATCATCCAGAGAGACAAAGTTATGTCACAGGCACAATATTGTACTTGCTTGAATTTGTCACACTTGAAGCATATCATCCCACCTCAATATTCAACTACATGGGGTGAAATGAAAAAGCCCAGACGGGAAAAAAATAGCAGTTGGAGCATAGGAAAAATATATATGTAATGATCTTAAAATGAAAGAACATTTGGATAAATTTGTTTTCTTCTAGCTGCATTCGATTATAGAGTGAAGCCTCCTATTTCATAGGTTCATGTTGTACAGATCACCGTGTGAATGTCAATGATTTAACTGGAATCCCTTTTTAGACCTTGCTGCCCACCTTCCAGTATAGGATGGACCACATCTAGGAAAAAATAGGAAAAGTGGATAAAATCAAAGCTTTGAGTCAAAAGCAAGATTTATTAGCAATTCAGCAATTTATTAGCAATTTATTAGCAATTAGTCAAATGTAACAAAAAAAATTTGCATGCTTCAAAACTTAAGAAATGCTAGGATGCTAGTTTTGTTATGCCTTATTTTTGGGCTTGAATTGTGATGACTGTTTCATTTCCATAGTCAGGTCATGCCAAGTGTAGAAGAGAACTATTGAAATGTAGCTATGGGGTTTCTCTTATTCTGGCCATTTAAAAGAGTGAATAGCCAGGATAAACTTATTTGCTGAATATTAATATTAGTTACCTGAGAATTAAAAGCCATTGCATTGTATTCTTTTGGCAGAAAACATGTAGATATTATTCATTTCCTTACACAATAGGCATACTGCAAATTGCATAAGTACCACAATTTTCTCACTTATTACTTATTATTTGTAATTATTTTCATTTACACTATTACAGAAGGACTGTAAAAATTAAAATGGATTTGAGTAATATTGATATATAATACCCTAACTTCCTTGGCCCTTGTTCAGAAATGTGAAATCTTCAGCTTTCCCAATCAGGAAGCCTCCAAATGACTTGTGAATTGCTAAGGTTTATGGGAGTTACAGCTTTAGAACATCTCAAAAGCCCAATTTCAATTTGTTTTAGATAGTTAAAAAATAGCCCTCTGGTTGTCCTCATTTCATCCCATTCATTAAGCAGGTAGAAAGCAAGAAATAAGTTGGTACATGGGATGATTTTTTTTAAACCAGCATCGTAGTTGATACTGCAAATAATGTTGCCTCTTTCCTCACACCTCTCCTTCATTTGTTCTTTACTGAAGGACCACAGTGAGTACAACTCCTCTATGGCCAAAAGTCAGACCAACACTGCTCGAATCGATGGGCTTCGGCCTGGGATGGTTTATGTAGTGCAGGTGCGGGCTCGGACTGTGGCTGGCTATGGGAAATACAGTGGAAAAATGTGCTTCCAAACTCTGACAGATGGTGAGTGCCTTTGAAAAGTGAGGGAAGTTGGTTGCACTCCCTGTCAAATTGCCATACTGTAATTGAATTAAATCAACTTGTCTATTCAAACCCTTCTGTGATGGGGTAGCATGGCAAGATCAAGCGATTTAAAAATAAAAGTATTTATTGTCAGTTGGAAGGCTAATCTGACTGAAATTCCTCCACCTCTTCCTTTTCACTAGTCAAGATTTTCTTTCTTTCTGTCTGCAAAAGAAAAACAAGTCCACCACCACTTCTTAGGAAGAGCTAAGGCCAAATCGATGTTGGAACCCAAACTGCATAGTAGTTGGTTATTTAAGGAATATTAAAAAAAAAAAAGATTGAGTGCAGATTTTGAAGGGTGTAGAATGGATCGACATAAATTTGTACCAAAAGATGGAGTCTATTTATGATGGTCATTCTCAGAATTCTTTTTTAATGCACAGATAACATGCCTTTTTTCATATCGTGCTGCCCAAGAAAGGAGTATATTTTAAAAAATGTTTTGTGCTTAAGGATTAGTTACATTTGAAATGTTGCATTTTAAAAGATTATATTAGAAATAGCTGAGATCTTTAAAAATACCAGGGGAAATGTCTAAGAAGTCCCCTTATATTAGAGAAGTATGCATACAAATCTTTTTTTTAAATATTAAAAAATGCTGGGACTGAATATTTCGCAATCATGTTGTGTGTCATAATTAAAGGACTTAGTATGTACTTTCTGGATCTATAGTCCATGTATGTGTAGTGTCTCAGTAATGTATAAGTAAGAAAAATCATTTTTAAAACATACAGAATGAAAGAGAAAATGTTTAGATGGATCAATAAGCCAGCAATTGGTGAAGCTATCCTGCACCTGTAGACCTTTGAAATATAGCAATTTTTATAAGTTTTTACAGAAAACTTATGTTTCCAGTGAACTATCTGCAAAGTGATCAAAATCATACTTTAAGCATACATAATTCATTTCTGGAGATAATTGGGAACACCAAAATACAAAACAAAATTTTTGTAGTACACTGTAAGAGCTGATGTTGGCAAGGTAGGAAACTACAATTCTCAGACTATGTAGAATCATTATGTAAACTTGTCTGAGCTACAGTTGTTCACATAGTTTTAAAGAAAGCCATTGTTGGAATATTGGAATAGAATATTGTTGACTCAGAAAACCAAAAAGAAAAGTCTTGGATTTAAACCCTAAAATATACAGACAAAGCTCTGGATTGCTGTGAACTGCAATAGGCAGATTTTCTCTACAATAAAACAACATATCTAACCAAGGAAGTCTGTGAAATTTCTATTGTTACCAAGCAACAGATTATGAGATAGAATTTCTGGAGAGTGGGAATGCATTGAGATGCCTAGCAGAGACATTTGATGCACACTAAATGCCATTGGAGCCTGCAGGTACATTGGAGTATAATGCTCATCACCCACAGTTATCTGCCTAGAAGCCAGTAGCTTAGAAAATAATATTTTTGAAATTTCTTATTCAGATTTACTAAGGGAAAAGATGATTTGTGAATCATCTTGATAAACTTCATTACAGCTTACTAAATTTGGGGTAGGCAGCTGTTTTTAACTGTTATTAATTACATACACACACAGCTATACACATGCATACTACTTGCCAAAACAATAACTTTTGTAAAGGTTTAATAAGCACTGAAAACAATAAAATGACTACATGATAAAAATAGCAAAAATAATAATAATCTACAACAATCAAATATTAAAAATAAAGTTCACCTACTATTTTCTGCTAAATCTAAAGTGGGGAGAGGAAGTGTTCTTTCCCTGGAGCTGAAAGGATTTTGTGATGACAGCACTCTAGGTATGAAGTTCTGCATCTAAAAGTTATTTTCTTCTTCCGATCCATCCTACTACTGCAAGCATTTGATTATATGCCACCAAATCATTATTGGCTGTTAGTGACAACATAGTTAAGTTTCATCTAGGATGATCTATTCTTTACCTGGTCTTTTATGTCTTCCAATAGTGCACTCATCACCACCGTAACCGAGTCTATCCATCTTACTGCTGGTCATACTCTTCTTTTCTTTCTTTCCTTCCATCTTTCCCAGTGTAGTCTTTTCTACTATGGTTTTTGTCTAAAATAGAATAATTTGAACTAGTCATCAGTCTTGAGTGAGAGCCCTGGGTTGATTTTGTTCAGTGATCCATTCATCTGTTTTCTTGGCTACCATATTCTCAGGACTATGCCAACATCAAAGATCAAAAGCATCAATAGTCATCCTATCCTGATTCTTCAAAGCCCTGATCACTATTAGTATAGACACATCACTGCATTTGAATAGTTTTCCAAGATCTTCATAGATGCTGCACCAAATGGTAATATGTGATGTATTTCTGAACTGCTTGTTCTCTTACTGTTGAGGTTGATTCTGAAAGACAGAAGCAACCCATCACTTGGATATCTGCATTGTCTGTTCTAAGTCTGGTTGTTTAGCCTCACTTTTTCATGGTGTACCTTGGGTTTTATCATGAGATCTTGCAGAAACTTTGTATTTTCAGCCATTGGTGTAATTCAACTTATTGAAGTTTCTTCCTCCAATTTTAGAACTAGGTTAATCATCCAATCTAGTTTCCCTTAAACAGCCTTGTTGCATTCATTTCCAACTCTGAAGCCAATTTATTTCTCCATGTTCTGTATGTACTGTGACTGCCTAGCCTACATTTAAGTTTTTCACAAGGAAAATGAGATATCCTGGGATCCTATTTTTCTAAGCACATTTCATAGTTTAATATGATCAAAGGCTTTTCTTTGATCAATGAAATGCATGTTTAATTCTTTTGGGTATTCTTTGGCTTTCTCAATTATCCTCTGGACATCAGCAATATTGTCTTGTGTTCCTGTGCTTTTCCTATAACCAGCTTGACCATCTGGCATCTCTTTTTTCATGTAGGTTTTAATCTGCATTGTTGATCCTAAGTATTATTTTGTAGCATGTGAAATGAAGGATATTGAAAAGAGTTGGCAAATAGACTGTTAAACCTATCCTTTGGGTGGTTTCAGTATGGAGACTGATCTCTTCCAATTGATTAGTTACCATGTCATTCTCCAGATTTGCTGAAACAGTTTGTTGCTTGATTGATTCTTTTTTATTTTTTCCCATGTTTGTATAGGTATGCCATTAGTCCTGTAATCTTTCAATTTGATAAAACCCATGTCACACTGCACCAACGGATGGAAAGAGGATGTAAAACGGAGAGAAACACTTGCCATCCATTGGTTAACGCGATGCATCTGTTCTGTACTCACTGCGTCCATTTTTCTTCCTCTCTATCCATCCAGCATCCGTCGACTGAGGTTCCATCTGCTCAAAAAGTTTTAAGCTGCTCAAAACTTTTTGAGCGTAAAATGTATCCAACGCGTCCGTTCTGCATCCGCAACACATACGGGGAACATCTGTTCTGCATCCGTCGTCATCCGTTACGCATCCGCTACATCCGCTAGGCATCCGCTATGCATCCGCGCAACTCAAATCCGCTCCAGCAGAAAGCGGACACAGGAGGAAGCGAAACGGACGCAGAACAGACGTGCAGCATTAGTAGCATGGATGAAGAAAGGATTAAAGCGGACGCAGCTCGCATACAAAGCATTTAAAATGGAAAAAACGTTCGCAGAGGGGACCTATCTCAGATATTAAGAATGTCTAGAGGATGCCTAAGGACACATAGTGAAAAACCTATATTTCCTATAAAAAGGGGGAGGAACTCACCTGGATCTCACTTTCAGTCCAGGAGCCCTGCTGTGCAGACCTCTGCAGCCTTCATCTGCCTCTTCCTCTTCCACAGCATCCAGTCATGTCCACCATGGATCGTAACACAGTCCTTTTGGTAGCCACCATCGTTCTGCAACAGTGCGAAGCCATCTACAGGCTCTTTCAACTGTTCTACGGGAAGAAAAGGAGGCAGCCAAGAAGTGTCTGGGTCTGAAGATGGATCGGGAGAAGAGCAGAGTACGGACTGTATAACAAGCTGATGGTGGAGCTGAGGAACAAAGACCCTCGTGTATTCCAGAACTTCATGAGGATGCCTCCAGCCATGTTTGATGAAGTTGTGGAGCGGCTGACATCCAGGTTGACCAAGCAAAGCACCAACTTCCGGCCCAGCCTGGACCCTGGGCTCAAGGTGGCACTGACTCTGTGCCACCTGGCCTCAGGGACCACCTACAGGAGCATGCAGTACGGCTGGAGGGTGCCACACAACACCATCAGCATTGTGGTCAGACAAGTGGTGCAGGCCATCATCGAAGAATACCTGGAGTAGCTCCTCCAATGCCCCTCCACTGAAGAAGGCTGGAAGAAAGTTGCAGAGCAATGGTATCAGAAGTGGAACTTCCCCCACACCGTTGGAGCCATAAATGGCAAGCACATGGCCTGCAAAGCTCCAGCCAACTCAGGGTCCACTTATTTCAACTACAAGGGCTTCTTCAGCAACATCCTCTTCGCCATGGTCGATGCTGACTACAAGTTCATGTACATCGATGCTTCAGGCAATGGGTCAGCTTCAGATGCCCAGGTATACAACGCCAGTGACCTTAAGGGTGGGCTGGAATGCAACCTCATCATGGGTTTCCCATATCCAGACCCCCTAAACAACGACACACAAGATGTGCCCTACTTCATCGTGGGGGATGACGCCTTCTCCCTCAGAACCTACCTCATGAAGCCCTACACTTCCAGACTCCTCACCCGTGAAGAGAGGATCTTCAACTACAGGCTGTCCAGGGCAAGACGGGTGGTGGAGAATGCCTTTGGCATCCTGGCCAACAGGTTCCAGGTACTTCTCACCACTATGCAGCATCGCACACAGACTGTGAGGAACATCGTGGAAGCTTGCTGCATCCTGCACAATCTCATGTGCACCTGCTACCCAGTGTTGCAGAACAGGCTTGTGGACTGTCAACAAGGCAATGGGGACATGGAGCCTGGTGAATGGAGGCAAGGACAAAACCTGATAGATGCGATGGATGTGCAAGGCCCCAACAGAGCTTCACGTGAAGGGAAGAAGCAGCGCAGCCTCCTGAAACACTGGTGCAACTCCCTAGCTGGAGCAGTGGTATGGCAAGACAGGATCGTAGATGCTTAATGGATGCTTCCTTCAGCCTGTCTCATCATACTGATGAGATTGTGCCATGTATGTTGAGTGGCCCTACAATGAACAGGGCATTTAATAAAGAGTTGTACTTAGGTTGAAATGTGTTGATCAATGAATAAATTGTTATTGATAAAATGGGCCACATGTGTGGCAGCTGGGAGGGTGGATCATACAGTCCCACTATGCTTGCACTGGAGGTTTATCTATCCCACAACTATCCTTACCCATCCCACAGCTATTATCCATCCCACAACTATCCTTACCCATCCCACAGCTATTATCCATCCCACAGCTATCCTTGCCCATCCCACAACTATTATCCATCCCACAGCTATCCTTGCCCATCCCACAACTATTATCCATCCCACAGCTATTACCCATCCCAAAGGTATCCCTGCCCATCCCACTGCTATCTTAACCCATCCCAAAGGTATCCCTGCCCATCCCACAGCTATTACCCATCCCAAAGGTATCTCTGCCCATCCCACTGCTATCTTAACCCATCCCAAAGGTATCCCTGCCCATCCCACTGCTTTCTTAACCCATCCCAAAGGTATCCCTGCCCATCCCACAGCTATTACCCATCCCAAAGTTATCCCTGACCATCCCACTGCTATCTTAACCCATCCCACAAGCATGCAAAGGCTTAAACCATTTCGAAAAGTTTCCACCAAGACTTTATTGACAAAAATAAATGAAGCAAGTATGTGAAGCAAAGATAATCTTTTTTAATAACAAGCTGTAAAAGAAAAATGACCCAAGTCAAGTGTCCAAATAAAGTCAACAGGTAGCCACCTAGTCTCTGGCACTCCTCTTGGTCACTCGGAGGTGTGCCCAGTCTCAGGGGTGAAGGGTCCAGGTGCTGTGGAGGTGGCTGCTGCTGGAGTGCTGGTCTGAAGTGCCACTGGGGTGCCTGGCCCCAAGAGGACAGCAGGGGACGGTGTATTGAGGAAGCTCTCAGACAGCTGGCTCAGCCCCGTGATGTTGAGAGCCCCTTCCTCCATGCCATGGGGTGTCAGTCCCAGTACCAATGACAGATGTACTGAGGCCGGGCCTGGCTGTGGTGTGGAGGAAGGAGCAGTGTAGTGGGGCTGTCTGGTCTGCAGCTGGGTGAGGGCTGGCGTGGGTGGCATCGGTGGCGTGGGTGGCATTGGTGGCATCGGTGGTGTGGGTGGCATCGGTGACATCAGTGGAACCGGTGGCAATGGTCGCATCTGATGAGCCTGTGTCTGGACTGGGAAGGACTGCTGCCTGTGCTGCTGGATCTCCTGGTAGCCATAGCCCTGGTAGGTGAGGGCCTGTGGAAAGCCTTGGAATGGGAGTGACATCACCTGGGATGGAAGAGCAGACCTGGACTGGGAAGGAGAAAGTTCATCTGGATCTGGAGGGTTGTGAAGCAGATCGGTGATCCTGTCCTTCACCACCTAGTACTGGGGTTCCACCATGTCCATGAGGGTCTGGTTCACATAGGTGAGGAAGGGCTTGCGGTTGGAGGATGAGGAGTCGGTGTCGACCAGCTGAGAGAGGATATCTATGCTGCTCCTGATGGTGTCTCTTATCTCCAGCAGGACAGTGTGGCTCTGCCCCTCTAGTCTGCCTCTCGGCCTTTCTGTGGAGGTGGAGCTTGGGGTGGATGCAGGTTGGACTGTTGTGGAAGTGCCGTCTCCTTTCTCCCACTGCATCAGGGGGTCCTCCACGTGCTCTGCCACGGTTAGTACAGCTGTTGGGGGGGGGGTCTCCATCGTGGCACTCTCCACAGACACCTGCCTGGAGACAGGAGCTGACTCTCTGCCAGAAGAGGACTGGCTCTCAGCAGGCTGCCTGAGAGAAAGAGTTGTGAGAGGGGCTGCTCCTCGGTGGTGGATCTCACCCTCCAGGAAGCTGCACTTGGCCATGAGGTAGTTCTCTCTTTCCGTCAGCTTGTCCATGGCCTGGCCAGATTTCTTGAGGTGCAACTTCCCGTACCAGGTGTGCATGTACTTCCACCAGCCGAGGAGCACCTCCGAAGTGTAGCCCAGGCTCTCTGCCTTCTCTCTCCAAGCAGCCTGCTTCCTTTTGGTGTTCCTATAGAGCCTGTGTCCCTTCAGCCATAGGTACTCATTCTCTCTCAGCCACTCCAGCACCTCATCCTCATGTTCCTCCTCGATGTTGTATTGCCTCCTCTCCCGTTCTCGCGTCTGCCTCTTCCTCCCTTTGGCAGGACCACATTGGCCCTCATCAGAGGGGCTTCCAGGTTGTAGGGGCTGCTCCTCCACTCCAGCAGCACCAGCAGCACCAGCAGCACCAGGATTAGAAGCAGCAGAGTAAGCACCAGCAGCGCAGCAGCACCAGCAGGACCAGGAGCACCAGCAGGACCAGGAGCACCAGCAGGACCAGGAGCACCAGCAGGACCAGCAGGATGAGGAGCAGCGCCAGCAGAGTAAGCACCAGCAGAAGCACCACCAGAAGCAGCTTCAGCAGAGTAAGCACCAGCAGAAGCACCACCGCCAGAAGCAGCATCAGCAGAGTAAGCACCAGCAGAAGCACCACCGCCATAAGCATCATCATCAGCTCCTCCAGAAGCAGAAGCAGCAGAATCCCCAGCCCCAGAAGAGCGAGCCCGTGCTGCAGAAGCCCTAGCAGAAGCAGAGTGAGGGCCAGGGAGTGGGAGGGTGGCTCTGTCCCTCTTGCCAGGGCTGGCAGCAGATGGCTGAGGCTTTCTCTTCTTCCCCATGGTTGTGGGGTTGCTGGATGGCAGGCAGGCTGGCAGGAAGGCTGGCAGGCAGGCTGGCAGGCAGGCAGGCAGGCAGGCAGGCGATGTGTCTGGAAGCAGGTCTTTCCTCTGAATGTTGACCTGCTTGGGAGCTGCTTTCCTTTATATCCGCGGGGCTGACGCAATGCATCCTCCCCGCATGCACAGTGAACGCTAGGCATCCGCTAGGCTTCCGCTCTGCATCCGCTTCATCCGCTCGGCATCTGCTGTGCATCTGCTTCATCCGCTCGGCATCCACTCTGCATCCGCTCTTTCCGTTCTGCGTCCGCTTTGCTGAGTTCCCCTGGAAGCCTTGCAGATGTGCCATCTGCTCCCATCCACTTCCATCCGCTAGGCTTCCATGGAGCATCTGCTTTCCATCCCCCCTGCGTCCTCCCCCCGTCCATTCCTTTCCGTGTTGTCCGCTCTGGTTATGCAAATTTTTGCCCCTTTTGAGAGCGGATAACAATGGATGGAACATTTTTCTCATCCGCTGTGTCCTTTTTACAAACATTTTGCATCCGTCGGCCAGTGTGACAGGGCCTTTAGGAGTGCTAGTATTAGAGATCCCTGTAAGCAGGAATTATCTTCTGAGTTATCTTGGATGTTGACATATCTACTGTATAGTATAAGTAGTCCTGTACTTACAACAGCATATAGGACCATAATTTCTGGTTTGCGAGAAAGTGTCAGGGAGAATGCACAAGAGGTGCAACACAGGGAGACTTCAAGGAGTTCACAAGAGGTCAGAGAGGGTGAATGTGAATTCAAAAGTGCATGCAAGAGGTGCCTGTTTGAGAGAATATATACAGATTGGGAAAGGTGAGGAGACGGTGTGTGAGAGGTGCCATACATACTGGGGAAAGTGTGCAAAGGTATGACATAAGTCAGGGAGCGTGCAAAGAGGTGAACGAATGGCATGAGTCATTCCATGCACCACATCACTGGTGTGAGTGGAGTGGAGCAGAAAGAGGATGCATAGATAGGAGAGACTTAAAATACTCCAGTGATTTGTGATCTTCCATGCCATCTTCCCCATTTACTATATGGGGAAGCCAGCAGAAAAGGTTGCAAATGGCAATCATGGTTATAGATGTGAATGGATTGCCAGGCATTTAGATCACATAAACATAGGGTGCAGAAAAATCCATTACTCATTTACTGCCTTTGCAACTTAGAATAGTCACTGATCCAATCAATATATTTCCATTTATTATTATCCATTTGTGTCCTGCCTTTATTGTTTTTACAAATAATTACAATATATGTTCCTCTTCCTATTTTCTCCACAACAACAACCCCGTGAGGTGAGTTGAACAGAAATAGATTGGCTGACCCAAGGTCATCCAGCAGGCTTTCATAGCTAAGATGGTCAGAATTCATGGTCTCCCAATTTTTAGCCTAGTATTTTACCAAACCAGACATAAAATTTGTTTGATCTCATTTGAAGTGATCATTATCTCCCACTGGTATCCATTAGTACAGCAGTTCTCAACCAGCAGCCATATTATTGCCTGTGGAACCCTGGGTATTTTAATGAGGACACAGATGAAAAATATGAAATGGGAAGGGATGACATGTGTCGGGAGTCATAGAAAAGCCATAGAAAAGTTATTACGTTGTTGATGCAAAAAAATGTAATGAGACCTGAATGTAGACAAGACTGGGGACCACAGGAGAAAAACAAGGCTGAAAAGGTGTTCTGGGTTTTCTTTACAAAGTCATGAAATGCAGCATTATATCAGTTTGAGGTTGGAACCTCTGACTAAGTTCATATATTTTTTTAATTAAACTTTCCTCTTTTTCCATGCTGTTTCCATGTTCAGTGCTCCTACAGATGCTATTGTAATATTGGTTCTTGTCTCATGAAACCATTCTCTGAACTCTTTGTTAAGTTCCTTTAGGTCATTTTTGTCTTTCTTGGCTTTGGTTTGTCTTCTTGACAATTTCTGTGGATATATTCTGACATCAAATTTGCTTTCTTCTGTTTCTTCATTTTTGGCAGTCTCTTTTTACATTCATCCTTGACAACATTAAATTCATTCCACAGGAAACCTAGGTTTATACAGATACTGCTACACATTGTACATATTTTGTCATGAACAGGGTGCTTTTCAAAAATATTCTAAAGCTAGATCTGAATGTAATTCATGACTATAACTAGTGTTCTTCAGTATGTATTTAGCATGATGGAACAATTAATGTGACAACTAATTGCAAATTACTTCAAAAGTATGTTGATGGGGAAAAATAAGTATATATTGACCCCTATTTGCCTCTTTAAGTTTTTTTAAGCAAATGAATAAACCTGTTAACAAATTAATAAACCTGTTTTAACCTCTTAATTAATCTATACTAATGTCCTGCATCATAATATCATAACTCAACCCCTATAGATTACTTTTACTTAGTTTTGCTTCATAAGCCTAACTATAATCATGAGTCCACTGTCCTTGAGCAATGTCTAACTGAAGAAAAAATGGGAAGCATGTGTGCAACAACTGCTAACTGAAGAGATGAGCCCTTTTTAAAATATCTTTCCATTTTATTTAGACAATTAGACAGGCAAAGAGAATATTTTGCCCAAAACATAAGCAGCTAATTGAAACCTAACAAGAATGGATACTGTATTATTAAATAATAATTGATTGTTAGATGGGAATTTGTTCAAAATTTATGCATCAGGCAGGAGATAAAGCAGATACCAGTAATTAGCTTTAAATGAGAATAAGAAAAATTAAAAGGAGGTGTGAAATTCTGTTTGTATGAATTTATTTTAAGCTATTAAGTATTCATGCCAGAATTATTAGAAGATAAGCAGTAATGTTAATCAAATTAATTTATTGTCTACCAGTCCATTGTGGTAAGGTGCATGCAAGTAGATAGCCCTTTATCTGAATAATTTCTTGAGGAAGCCAGACAGTGTTAAAAAGGATATTATTTCCTAGAGTTTTATATTAAGTATCAGTTCTGAATTTCAGGACAAGCAGAATTGTTCAATTCAAATATAATGGCAAACTAAAGTTTGCCAAAAGGTAGAAATTAATCAGTACTTGTGATGAAAAGACAGGAGGATATAAATCTAAATTATGATTGATATTACTAGCAGAATAAACATTTATAAAGCATTCTCCACAATCCCACTGATGCCTTCAATTTAGAACAAAATATATGTAGCTCAGGGAGTTCTTGGTGCTCTCTGAGCTTGGTTGTTTGCTTGCAGACATTTCATTATCCAACTAGGTAGCATCATGAATTCTAATGAGTGTAGGTTTTCTGCCTGCTAGTGTATATACTAGCTTTACCTCCACCAGAACTGATTTGGTAAGCTACCATACAGAAACAGGTTGCAAATCCCATACTTACTGAACTGATATGGTATATATAAATTCCTCGACAAGCTGAGCAGAGAATACCTATTGTGGAAGCACATTTTTACAGGTACCATTCAAGATGAAAAGCTGCACACAGCTGAAGAACTTAGACATATAATAGCATGGCTGGGACCACAGTCTGTAGAAATAGTGAAAAACATCTGTTCATCCCAACTAGGTGACCCAGATACTGCCCTAAAATTGCATTGGATACGCTCGACCAGTGTATGGCACTTCCACATTGATGGAGTACTTGCTCTTGGATCACACTGACGAATTCACGGATATCAGCCTCAGTGAACCCCACCAACTGGAGGAATTTTCTGCCATCCTTATGCAGCTTAGGGCAGCCAAAAAAGATCCCGACTTGTCGGGACTTGCTTGCCTTGACCAATTCAGAATGCAAGAAACAATAATTAAAAAACTACCACAGCAGCTAATTGAACAATGGATCGATTTATCCAATGTTTTTAGGGCCGTGAACTGAAACAAAGAACCACCCTTTGCCCTTCTCAAAGAATTTGTTGCCCACCAAATTACTTAATTAATTTATTTTAATTTAATTACCTAGCTGAGTAATTAAAGGTCCAAGCAAATAACCAAGCTCAAATATCATCAAAAATTCCAGAAGTTTCAAATTAATTGTAGAATCTGTTGTTTGGGTTGTGTTTTCTTAGCTTTAATGCTAAATATAGTTGGAGGAGGAGGAGGAGGAAGTGGTGGTGGTGGTTATAATCAAATCTGAGTTCCATTAGCAACTACAAAATTATTTTCAGGATATGAGCGGATCTACCTTAATAGATTTGGTAGTGAATACTGGGGCTTAAAAAGGAGGCTACAGATTGAAATTTCTGATTCGCCATGCAACTCCCTGGGTTGCCTTAAAGCAAAACTGCTTGTTAGCTTATCTCATTTCACAAACAGTAGGGTAAAATGCAATTACCTGTGTATGCCATCCTGGAAGAATAGGAGGGTACCAGTCTCATCAATAAATAATCAGGATGTATTATTAACTGTGGAAGGTATATATCAGCAGGTAGAAAAATTACAAAATGACTTATTTTTCCCCTCCAGATGACTACAAGTCAGAACTGAGAGAACAACTGCCATTGATTGCTGGTTCTGCTGCAGCAGGGGTCGTCTTCATTGTCTCCTTGGTGGCTATTTCAATTGTTTGCAGCAGGTATTATTTGCCCCATTAGCCTTTTCTTTCCATTCCAAAGAGGATCTTTCCCAGAGGATATAGTAAGAATGCATAAATGTTCAGCAAGATACATTTGGCAAAATTAATGATCTGCGGTGATTGAACAGAAAATAACCCAAAAATGAGAGGATGTGCCAGTGGACATAGATTGTTCTATGAAAAAAAAAAACATATGAACCAAAAAACACTTATATGTCAGAAATCTCCAGGTATACATCTCTGTATATAAATCAAAAGAAAAAATCAAAAGAAATCCAAATCAAAGAAAAAAAAATACCAAGATAACTTTTTTTGTTTGATGGGCCAACATTTAGGAGACTTGTCTCCCAAGCCAACTGCCTTGTAATGTTTGCTTAATCTTGTCCAAAGGATTCTCTTCTTGGTCTCCCAAAGAGGATATTTATGTGTTTGCCTTCTGTTGGCTACTATGGTGCAATAAATGGTATTTTTGCTATTTTCAGTGCTTTCTGCTTCGTCATCCTGTATTATCCACACAAAAGATTAATTTATTGTATCATTTTTTAACCAGATTATAAGTCTGTTTTATTTAGTTTTAATTGTAGGTGTAATTGCAAATCACTAATGATTACTAATAATGCAAGAAATTACTACATAATTTTAGTAAACCATATTAAATTTTGAAGACAGTATCAGAAAAAAGCTACATTAACCATTGGTCAAAAACAGGCCAGAGTGGTAGTTTTCTGCAAAGTGCATTTCAGGAACATTTATTGGGAAGTACAGGTAGTCCTCGACATACAACAATTCATTTATTAACCACTCAAAGTTACAACCACACTGAAAAAAGCAACATGATCATTTTTCACATTTACGACCTTTGCAGCATCCTCATGGTTATGTAATCAAAATTCAGATGCTTGGCAACTGGTTCATATTTATGACTGTTGCAGTATACTGGGGTCAAGTGATCACCTTTTGTGAGCATCTGACAAGCAAAGTCAATGGGGAAGTCAGATCCACTTAACAATCATGTTACTAATTTAAAAGCTGCAGTGATTCGCTTAACAACTGTGGCAAGAAAGGTCATAAAATTGGGCAACAGTCACTTAAGAAATGTCTCACTTAGCAACATAAATTTTGGGCTCAATTGTAGTCATAAGTCAAGGATTTACCTGTATTAAATTAGTTAAGAGAGTGTGTGTGACCATAGTTTTATCCCTTTGTACACTGTTCATTTTGCATGGATACCCAGGAATGAGGTTCCAGTCCCACTTTCATGCTTGTCATTTTGACTGGCTTTAGTCCCTCCCCTTGCACATGCCCCTGATATATTTCTGACATATTTCTGAGTTCTCTAAAGTAGGACTTCTTTTAATTTGTGATCAGCTAATCAATTTTACAATGCTAATATGCCTACTAAGAATCCGGAGTGGATTTGTTGATTATGCTGAGCCATGATATGGTTTGTATTGTTTTGATTTACAGATTCCATGCTGCCTGCTGCTGTGAATTGTAGCCTTGTAAGATCATGACAATGTGAAACCTCCTTTGGTGTGCCCCTCAAATGAAATGTTTTATTCAGTGTATATATTCATATGTGAGAAGGGAATTAAGTAATTTTTATTTAAATTTAAATTACATACAGTTTACGTGAAATATATTAAATACATACAAACTACTTAAGTAAACTAAATTACTTAAATTAAATCAAAAAGAGTTTTGCCCTGGTTTTGCTTAGATCATACCACCCAAGGGCCAAAGGAAGCCTTAGCTTGTAAAAATGTAAACATTCTGCCTCTTATTATGTGTGAATTCAGCCATTGTGATTTATTCAATAAACTATAGTTAAAACCAACTTTTCATTACATCTGAAAGAAGCCCTTTAATAGGATGTGCACTTATTAAAGGAAGAAGATAATCCTGGGTATATTGTATTGCTATCTTCCAGGGAAAGTAAAAGGTGTCTTACTAAATCAGGAAAATTCCACTGAAGACAGAGCAGATGGATTAGATCAGTCACAGCAAAAGACAGCAGGAAATAGAATCATAAATTGGTTTAAATTAATCCTGTTGCCTGAAATTATCCCATAAGAGTAATAAATACTGTTTTAGTAATTCACTAATTGATCCTTATGTGGACAGCTATAATTTGGGAAGTGATCACCTTCTCCCCCTATGTGAGAGCTGTCTAGATACAAAAGGACCTTAACCATCATATTACAAATTTCTCTTAAGACGTTTCTGTATAGTTTCTGCTGATGGTTCCTTCTCTCTGCCAGAAGCTGATGACAAATCCTCAACACAGAACTGATTTTTCTTCCCCTAGAGAAGCAAGCTGAGTCTTATCCTCATCAAACTCTTCTGATGGCAATTGATAGAGCTAGAATTACAAAGTATTTTGTCTATAGCAGCAGTTATCAATTCAGAGCCATATGCTTCCCTAGGATATTTCAAGGAGCCCACATGTGAAAATCATAACAGGGGGCACAGAATGAACCAAGGGGAGCACAAAAAAGGGAAGTATATTATAATGCAAGTACTGTCTAGTTGATGCCAAAACAAAGCACCTGTTGCTCTCTCTCTGGAAATAGGTCATAGACCAGAGGGGGCATAGGAGAATATATGCAGGAAACCTAGGAGAAAAACAATATTGGAAGGGGGCACAGGCATTAGAGGAGCGGCATATTTATACAATCATTGCTTCCAAATGCTTTCCAAAGTTTTCACAGTCTTAGAATTTGGACAAAATTTGAACTGATGTTTACTTTTTATTTTCCTAGGAAGCGAGCATATAGCAAAGAGGCAGTATACAGTGATAAACTACAACATTACAGTACCGGTAGAGGTGAGTGCAAGAAATCTCTGAAAGGTTATGGATGGGCCAGGAAAGTTGTAAGTACTTTGTTATAAGGCTTTAACAAAAATCATATCTTTTAATCGCCTGGTTTGGACTTAAAATGAAACCTGAAAAATATTGGGGGGAGGGGGAGCTTGGAGGAGAGACAAAAAATAAGGAAAAAATGGATGCTAGACAAAGAACAGATATATTATCTTAAGGTTGCTGTACTTCCTTTATGTTAGGAACAGTTTATAATTTCTGGCCAAAAAGGATGCTTACAAGCCTTTTGGGCAGAGAACAAAGTAAGAACAAACATAGTACTATCAGAATTTCCTTTGCAGATGCTCAACAGAACTAATTAACAACAGAGAATATGAAAACTGGTTAAATGAAAGGATCCACAAAAAGCCCTGAAGGAAATCCTTAACCTCAGAAGATAAGACTTTTCTCCTAGCATTTGCTTAACTAGATATTTGAAGTAGTTTTTGGAACATTTTTTACCCAGCTTCATTTAGACAAAATGAAATGCCAAGATATACAGCGCTTGTTGCCCATATGCTGTTGAGCTAGTTGTTTATTTGGAATAAGTGGTTGTCTTCAGTCTTTCTGAAAATATCCCTGGAAAACAGAACTTTACACAGCTCACATGAAATGGGAGCTTGTTACAGCATAGTTGTATTTGTGCCAGTCATCATTTGATTGGCAAACAAAAGTAAGGAAAAAGTATAAGTATACTTGGTATACTTATACCAAGTATAAAGTATACTTGGAAAAAGTATAAGCAAAACTTTATATCTTATTCAGTCTAAAAATGTTTTGTCCCAATGCACTGATTTATCAGAAACAGTCAACTGTTGGAAAATGTTATTAGTTCCTGTTTCATAAACAGATCACTTTCCTATTGCTTCCTGAATTCAATCTGGGTCATGGCAAGTAGCTAATCAATTTTTATACAATCATGGTTCTTTTTAAAATATTATGAAAGTGAGTAGGATAATCATAAGCCTAACCACCAAGTAGTTAAAGCCAACCTACACATGCTTGATTTGCTTACAGGGAATGTAGAACCAGCTGCAAACAATTATATTTGATAGTTTCCAGGTGTTTGGGGAAAATCTCTAACACAAATATGCATAACTCTTTAGAGTTCTATATATTACAGCCATCAGCAATATCTAAGTAAATCTCAGCCAAACCAGGAAATGAGATAAAAGGTAGGAAACCAAATTGAGAGCACCTGAAATCCAATTTGCACTATAGACCAAAGTCTCACCCAGACATTTTATTTCTTTAAAAAGACAACATGAGCCCAAAATGTAGAGGAGAACATCCTCATTATTCTTCAAACGGATAGACCAGAGTATGCTACTATATCATGATAGTAAAAGTTAATCAAATGAACATTGAAGTAGAACAGAATTAAAGCTTCATAGAAGCTTTTGTATTTGTTGACCTTCAAATTGGTTTCAGTGTATTCCTAAGATTTTGAATGTAGTTATCTGTAAATTCTGTTTGAAATGATATAGGCCAACATAGTTTGCTGTTGGGAGTCTAATGATTTTAAACAAACTAAAATTGTTTTAATAAGATCAATATGAATAAGAACAATAGCTTCTTATCCATGTCTCTATGATTAATGTGGTACATATGAAAATACTGTAGTATCTAACCACTTCCTTCTTTCAGATTATTATAGGCACTTTTTAAACTTGACAAAAATACATAACTTAAAGTTTTACATCTATCAGTTTACACTGGTGTATTAGCTTCCTCACTATTTCTGTGATCAAAATATCTGTTTTTAACTAAGCTGAAACAATATTATATAATTATGTTTCTAAAGTAAACATAAGACTGAATATGGCAACAGATATGAGGGTCCAAAGTGAACGATATGAAGATGAAATGATGCTGATAAATATCTGGAATGGAGTTTTGATGAGTAGACTTTGAAGAAACTGCAATCAGCTAGAAAACATTCTACTTACAGTGGACAATCAATGGGTTGTTCCTCTGAAATTTTGGGCTATAACTGTGATATTTCCAAGGAATGATTCCAAAGAGAATGCTACAGTACATGTCATGTATTCTTTGGCAGAACATACTTTAAATTATATTTTGATGCAACTTCAGGCAAGAAATAGTTTAAAAGGATGTGATGACCGGACAACTTTCATTCTTCATTATCATTACCTATTTTCAGTTTTTGTCCTATTTGGAGCAAAGAAAATGGGGTGTGAGAGATTTGTGACTGGCTTTCAGCCTGATTACTTACTTTTCTGAATTAATAATGAGAGATTTTTACAAGAACCTGCAGCATGGTTGAAACTTGTTAATGCTTTTCCATGGACATTTGTTATGTTAATGCTTTTCTGTGGACATTTCATAATGTCATATTCTTTCTCCAAAGTAGCAATGTCCAGTAGAATATATCTTATCTAAAGGCAGAAAGGTAGATCCAATCTCATATTTTCTAAATCACTAAGTTTCTAATCTCCCTGCTTTTACTTTATTTTGCTCTAGTTTTTTTTAAATAAAGTATAAGGGACAAGAAAACAGCCAGGTCACCTTCATCAATATCAATGAAATTTTCATGCATAAAAGCCATCATCATTGGCCATGTGGTGATTGCGTGGCTCTATTAGCTTTAGTCAGATAACCCATGATCAGTAAAGAAATTATGTAAAATATGATCACTTTCACAATAATGTTATAAATACTGTGAAGTTTTCAGCTATTACTCATAATTTCATTCCTAAAGTTTAGGAAATTTAGGCCCAGCCAGAATCTGGGTGAAAAGCTTTTTTTTTTTTGGAGAAGCTCAGATATCCTATCAGGAGTGTCAAACTGGCAACCCATGGACTGGAAGCATCATGCATATATAAAATCTTTATTATTTTTACAAGTAACTCAAGGCAGCAAATACACACAAGATACTTTCCTCCTATTTTCCTCACAACAACAGTCCTGTGAGGTTGATTGGACTGAAAGAGTGGCTGTCCCAAAATGACCTAAATCAGAACTTGAACTCACAGCCTCCTGCTTTCTAGCCTAATGCCTTTATTACTAAAACAGACTGGCTGGCTGTTATTGTTTGTTGTTTGTCTATTGGGTAAGATAATTTAGTGTGACTTTTAAATGGATTATGTTTTATTTATTTTTATTTTATATTTCAGGCTTGCAAAGGTGGCCAGAAATGTAAGAAACATATAGCTGGGATAATATTTCTATATATGTAGTACTGTGTCACCATGCATCAGTATAAAAACATAATTTAATGAGAGTATCCATCTCAGGTGGCTATTGATAATAGCATGGAAAACATACTGCACAGAATTATGAACATTTTTTTCATTGGCTATCTTTGTGTCAGGTTATAATGTTTACATCATAGATAACCTTTAATACATTTTACATTCTGATATATTTGCATGGTAAATGTATCAGAATAAAGAAAATTAAGTTGTGTAGCCCTTCATTCACAGAATGGTGGCAGGGAAGAAGCAAAGTTGAAAAGCCTACGGTGATTTCCAGAGAAAGTTACAAGTTAATATATATGTTAAAGATTAAAAATCTGGATAGTGCAAAAACTATAACAAACATATAAATTACATTTATGATCAACATTCTCATTTATATTTTCATTTTCTAGAAGGTATTTTGTTGAAAGTTGGAGAGTCATAAACAAAAGAACACTGAGAAGTACAGATTTCATGACCCAAAGAGTCAAAAGATTTTTTTTTCATGGTTTAAATATTTGGTGAAATAAAGCATTTTGCAAACACCAGTAGGAATATTTCTAGAAGAGAATGAAAATATTGTAGACTGTTAATGTTATATTGTTTTGTTATCAGTTATTTTTAAGTAGCCATAAATATAGGATATTGCCCTTAAAAAGCCCTACATAATCTAAAATTGAGGAAATACATCTTTCTGTTGATTACCATCTGTTGGTGACACAGAAGTCTGCAATCTTTGAAGTACCAAAATGTTTTCCTTTGGCAGAATGGAGAAGCTTCTCATTCTCAGCATGATAAAAGAAGAAAGCTTGTGCTATCAGCTAGAAATATGCATCAATCTATTCTCTATCATTAGTACTAGAGTTGTTGCATGTAGCCTATAATTGCATAGCAGGATGTTCTTTTCATCCTCTGATCTTTGAGCTTTAATTCATGCTGTGCTAATTATGTCAGCCCACCTTTACCCAGGGTAGTTCCAAACTATGGCAAATTTTTTTAACAAGTTCAAAGCCATTTATCAGCTGTGCATATACCTTCTCCCTGCCCCTTCATTCTATACTGCTGGGCATTTAGAAGCCACATTACACTTGCAGAGAGTATGCCAGTACTATATTACAAGGTCATTGTGTCCTCAAATTGATCACCTGAATTCTATGTTTGTTTTGCTGTTCCAATCTGTAAACCAAACTTGGTTATCATCTTGTAAATTCCTTTGTAATTCTGCTAGAGAATTGGCTGCACTTATTAAAGTATTTATGGAGCAGTAAAAGTCTATGTGATAAAGCATTTATGAACAGTCAAAATAGAGATGACTTCCTGGTAAATTTTCACTGTTGGCAATGGAAGAATCCAGCTTTGGACCAATAGTTTGTTCATATTACATCAAATTTAGTGCTATAAAATTAATCCAGTAATGAAGGAATTGATCAATTTTTTTTAACAACTGGTTCTGTGGGCATGGATTAGTTGGTGGTTGTGACTTGGTGGTCATGTGACCGGGTGGATGTGGCTTGGTGGTCATGTTATTGGCTGGGCACGGCCAACACAATATCATTCACATCGAGACACACATCTCCTCGCCTAGCCTCTCATGATTGTGAAGATGCAACAATCGTAAGTGTGACACAAGGTCATAAGTCACTTTTTTCAGTGCCATTGTAACTTTGAATGGTCATTCCACACAAGAAAAGTACCAGCCAAGGAGGAAAAAAAAACTCCAGGGAAGTTCCTGAGACAGGAAGTCTATTCCTGCCAAGAATGTAAGGGATAACGGAGAAGCAGTTCTGTAAGCAACACCAGAATGTTTCCTTCCTGCCTTCCTTACAGGATTAGGCCAGTAATTTCTTCTAACAATTGGTTTTCCAAACTGCTTAGAATGTTAACAACCGGTTCTAGTGAATAGGTGCGAGCTGGTAGAATCTCACTCCTGAGTATAGAGTTTGATCACTGCATGAACTGTAATGCAATTTATATGGTTCCGGTCAAAACTGGACATTAGTATGGGGGTCCTTCTTTTCTTTTTAACTTATTCTTTTCTCTGTTCTCCTTGTTATCTTTCTTACCTTTTGGTTACCTACAGGCCAACTGCTAAAGACAGAGTTAAGAATTATATGTGGCCTATAGATTACTGATTGCCTATTCCTATAATAACATCTGAAGCAACTGGTTGAGATATCTAGGCATTATTGGTTCAGACTAGGTATGTTTAGCTTGAGAAAAATCAAAAATATTTTAATATTAAATGAGACCATCCAGAATACCTGAATCTTTTTGATTGAGATCCTCTGAAAGTGGCATTTTTAAATTTTTAATCTGATGGAAGGTAAAAATCAAAATTATGTCTGGGAAATTAATATACTATAGTTTAATTATATAAAGCCACACTCACCCACATCTATTGAAATATGGCCTTGAAATAGCATTCAAACAATATTCAAACAATATTCAAACAATATTCATAGGCCAAGCGTAGTCCTTTGACTGAAGAATATGAGCAATCCTCTCTAAAGCATATACCATGACTGGTGATTTTCCGTGTTTGGAAAGCTTTCAATCACTTGTAGAAGCCTGATATTTAAAGCTGATAACAATTGCCTAAATCTTGCAGTTTTAGTTGCTTTAGTAGCATTTTGAAAAGGGAACTGAAGACTTTTGTGGTCAAGAAAATAGTTCAGGCAGGGATGAGATTTTTTACCTCGCCATTAGCAGAATTTTTTTTTTACCATTAATGATACCTCACACTTGTGTGTTCTTGGATTCATATATTTCATTATAAAATGTTTGTACTTCTACTGATATGATTTGTATTTCTGAATGTAAGATCTCTCTTAAGATTTGTGACATAACAAGGTTTCTACCCTTCTTTCAAAGTCTTTTTAGCACTCTCAGATTCTTCCAGTCATGTCTGATAGACTTTTATCAGCTACAAAGAGAATCATCTGGAAAAGGGTAAAAGAAACCTGAAGAACATTTATCATGGAGATTGTATTTTATTGTTTAGATGCTCACCAATTTGTAATTGCTACATTCTGTCAGTAGCAGTCACAAAACAATCAAAAGGTGTGCTGAGTAAATAAAAATGGGTTAAATTATGCATTAAGAGAAGTGTCATAAATCTGATGCCATTTTTCCTATAGAACTAGCAAAATAGTTTTGCTGTATAACTTTGCTCTTGTGAATTGAACAAACAAGACTTATAAGAAGACTTTTAACTCCAAGCAGCAAGCTCATCAATCTGAATCAACTAGAAAGCTTTCTAAAACATTAAATTGTTGAAAAATGATTTTATTCTCTTTTTTTTTCAGTCCTCATTTTGTCTTTCTATAACTCTACTTTTAAAAGAGCACACTAATAGTGTTTTTAGGTACTGATTGTATTTTATCTTTCTTTCTTAGTTTTGTTTTCAATTTCTCAAGGCAACTTAGTTTTCCAGAGTGATTTCTTTCTTCTCTCCCTTTTTCTCTTCCCTTCTCCGTTCAGTCATTTTCTTTCTTAGTTTGCTTCTATTTCTTTCCCTGATTCACTGCTATGACACAGCCACCCCTCACAATCACAGGGAAGCAAAAAAGGCATTGGGCTAATAAATATTGTTCTCTAGCTATATTTTTTTTCTTTGACTTTCTTGCTAATGGACTTGGTCTGGCTTCAATAAGTAAAAATATGCACCCATTTTTGGATATATTCTATTTCTTGCTCCTGATCCATTTTAATTACATGCCCTAAATTTCCAGGGAGACTGCAAAAGAAAAGTAGAAAATGATATAAGAAAGGATTAGAACAGAAGGGATAATGAACTGGCCAACTCAGAAAGAGATCCTGGATTAAAAAAAAAAAAACACCAGGGAAGGAAGAAGGGTTTAGGTTCAGGGTGCTATTCTATCTTTCTCCCAGAGATGAATATGATTCTTTTTTCTCTCTCCTTTTATCCCACTAAAATGAGAAGGCTCCCCTGGAATGAAGATCTACATTGATCCTTTTACATATGAGGACCCCAATGAAGCTGTCCGTGAATTTGCCAAGGAAATTGATGTGTCTTTCGTGAAGATTGAAGAAGTCATTGGAGCAGGTGTGACTCATTTGCTAGTGGGCTGGTGCTCAGTGCCACTCCTATTTTCTCTTTTCCTCCATTTTCAGTTTTCTTCCACATTGGATATTCTGGTTCATTCAGCTCAATTATCAGTGGACTGGCTCTTTTTTTTTTTTTTAAATGAAGTCTAACTTTATCTTCTGTGATTGAAGAGGCTGTGCTTAATTAATTGACTCACTTTAATACATTGTTGTGCTCCCAGGTTTAATTAACTATAAATAGGTTGTTCAATTGTTCTCTCGTTTGTGGCATCCCTCTATTCATTAGAGCAGCAATCTCTACCTTTTAAAAATTTAACAAAATTCATAGAGACAAATTAAACAAACTGAGCAAACTTCATTTTTGTTATACAAAATCTATACTTTGCATAAAAGTAATTTGCATAAAATGTGTAAATTATAGGATTAATTAATTATAAAATTTATAAATCACTTTCTTTTTTAAAAAAATGCAAAGCAGTAAACATTTAAGATGCACTATAATTTCTATAAAATTACAGAAAACAAATAATTATAGGACATCTGGCAAATAGGTAAGTAGGACATCAAAATGTCCAGGTTATATTTTTTTTCAATATATTGTACACACAGCAGCAAGAATGACACCTAATCTTTGTAAACATTTACTAAGTATGTCAGGTGATACTAAAGACAAAATCTGGCTTAAATTAATATTGGAACTCTGATATAGATATTTTGAATACAAGGTTTGGTTATATGAAAACAAACAGTTTCTTAAAAAAGATCCTGGTTTAGGCATTTTAGGGTCTTGTCCACAAGACCTTGGAAATGGCTAACCTTAGTCACCTTATTTCAGGCAATTCACTGACTTTTTATACTACTGTAAGATACATTTATTTAATGTTAGGACTCATTGACAGTACATCCTTGGTGTTGCTGTACCTGTATCATTTATTTTTATTTCTTTATTTAATTTATATTGCTGTCTATTCGCCCATGGTGGCTCAAGGTGGCTTAAACAATGTAAAACCATATTTAAAACAAAAAATTAAACTTAAAATAAAAAACAATAAAAACTAACCAAAAAGAATCAAATAAACTAATAAAGTATAATAGAACAAATTTTTGAATTTTTTTTTTAAAAAAACCCAAATCCCACCCCCACCCCACCCCCGACGATAGCTGATCACACTAGCCATTTGATGGCTCCATCCCTCTCTGGGTTCCCCAAGCCCACTGGCAAAACCAGGTCTTCAGTGCCAAAGTGCTAGAATGGGGCCATTCTAATCTCTGGGTGAATGATAACAGCTTTAATAACACATATAAATTTATTTATATGTTACTTACTCTTAAAACAGCAAATGTATTTAAATCAGCAAATCTGAAATCAACTTTCAGGGATGTTTTAATCTGATTGTTCCAAATAGTACCCTAAAAGCCCTAGAATCAGTTTTTTGATTCTATGACTCAGAAAATATCATGCAGCTGTAGAATGCAATAACATCTTGTTTCTTGATGAACAAAGTTATTTGGTTTGAATATCTACATAATATAACAACAATAATTCTGGAATTACAATGAGGTAAAGCAACCTAAAGGCCATTTAGTTAATAGTTTAAAAAGTATTGTCAACTGTAAACAAAATATTTTACATCTAGTTCAACTGAGAAGAAAGTATATTTATTCCATAGATTTTGAATGGGTTATTAACTTAGTCTGAGTTAATACAACTAAGTTTGCATATTTAGGATTTTTCACAGTGATGATTTAAGTCATCCAGATGCATAATGTTGCTTAAAAAATTTTGATGGTCAGCCTGTAGTCTACTTAAGGCTGTATTCTTTCTTAAAATCCCCATACTATATTTTTATCTAATATTTAATACTGTCCAGGAAATGGTCCAGAATTTATTTTTTTGCTAAGCTCATGCATGCATTTCTGGAATTAGCCAGAAAGGTTTATATTTGCTTGCAGATTTTAGTTCCCATTTTTCCATTCTAGTACACGTGAGCTTTCCTGTTACTTTTTGCTCTCATATTTTTTTCTCTCATGTTCTTCAACCTGTAATACTCAACTTTTTTAACCAGATACTTAAAAATGAATTAGTTGCTTAGTTATGACCAATTGCTTTATTGTATTTGTTTGCCTTCAGCATTGCTTTATTCATTGATTCTTTTTCCATTAAAGGTGCTTCCAGATGAAGATGTTTATGGACACCAAGTAGACTGGATAGCATGTTTAATATTTGTATTTTAACCATGGTGGTTTTCAGGAAACTTACGGCATCCAAATGGGTGACAGTTATGGTGCAGCATTCTACACTTCTGTGCTGGGAGTTATCCTTTTTAAAATATATATTTCCAAAGGTTACTACTGTGCTAATTAGAGCAGTTTTTATCTGGAAGTATCCTTATTTCTCTCTCTCTCTCTCTCTCTCTCTCTCTCTCTCTCTCTCTCTCTCT
>BLBF01000053.1:5380252-5400104 GCA_015471245.1 Laticauda colubrina
TTAACCTCTCCTTTTAAAATGTGAAATTGACCAGAATTGGTTTATAACTTATATCAATCCTATTACAGGAGAATTTGGTGAAGTTTATAAAGGGCGCCTGAAATTGCCTGGCAAGAGAGAAATTTATGTGGCTATTAAGACATTAAAGGCTGGCTATTCTGAAAAACAACGGCGGGATTTCTTAAGTGAAGCCAGCATCATGGGTCAGTTTGACCATCCAAATATTATTCGGCTGGAGGGAGTTGTCACTAAAAGTCGGCCAGTGATGATTATCACAGAATTTATGGAAAATGGAGCCCTGGATTCTTTTCTACGAGTAAGTACAATAGTGTTTTTAAGTTATCATAGATTGGAAATATCTTATGAGATAAGTTGCCATTTATTATAGGAATAGTGCAGATTAGGTCATCTCCTTATAAATTAATAATTCTAAAATAATGTTTAGAACTCTCTCATTCTTCTCATAATGAAATCACATAAGTATGTCTTGAAAGAGTCCACATTTTACTTCTTCTTAGCAACTTCAATTGTGAAAATTAAAATACATCCTTTCTTCCAGTCACTGGCCCTTCTGCTATTAGGATATGTTTTTTCATGGTTTTGGGCAATGAATCTGCTGGCATTCTTGCACATCCTCTTAGCTGGATATTTTATTCTTCAGCTTTAAAGTTTCTTGGTTTTTTTCTCAACACTTTCCTTCTTTCCCTGTAATTTTATATAGTTCCCATTTCTCTCTTCTTCATTCTATTTCTTTCTCTCACTTTTACTAACTTATGCTTATTCTATTAAATTCCCCCGAATTGGCCTCCCTCCATTTCCAACCATTTATTTCCTTCTTTATCAATTTTGGGGAGACTTCTATTCCCAGCATGTTTTCTAGTTTCTAGACATATGAAATATGTTCATATCTATGTTTATTTTTTACTGTTACAGCAAAATGATGGCCAGTTTACAGTCATTCAATTGGTGGGAATGCTTCGAGGGATTGCAGCTGGCATGAAGTACCTTGCAGAAATGAATTACGTCCACCGTGATCTTGCAGCCAGGAATATCCTGGTCAATAGCAACCTGGTCTGTAAAGTATCTGATTTTGGTCTCTCTCGCTACCTGCAAGATGACACATCAGATCCAACTTACACCAGTTCTTTGGTAGGTAGTTTGCATGTAAGAATATCTGTGGAGCCTGTGGGGATTAACAGGTGTTTTCATTAATTAGCTTTCAGCCTCTTATAATAATTTACATGCTACATTGGTCAGCTTTTTCTAATTATTTTATTAAATGGCCCCAATGGAATATATATTGTAATCTTTTATCTATGGTTGCTAATAGAGGAATGTTAATAAAGAAGGACAAAATTCATTTGAACACTTATTGCAAATGACTGTCCTGATCTCAAGTAGGTATGATCCAAAAAAAGAAAGAGATTAGGTCTGCTCTAAGGATATGAGAATTTAGCCATGAACAAACAGGTGATCATAGCAGATGGCAAATCCAAGGGAATAACAAAATAATACTTATCATTAGGACTTGTGATAGGCTCAGTACTGGAGCCACCAAAAGCCATTCACCTAAAAATGAAATTTGTAAAGACACTGTAAATCTGTTCTTCCTGAAACTTATGTTATTTCTGAGATATCATACAGTTTCCTTTATCACATCTCAGATTGTCAACAGCTCATTAAATTTAGATTTACATATTGCAAAGTATAATGAATCTCAGTGGTAAGATGGTATTGGCTGATGATGTTATTACCATTCATGTATACAAAGTGTCCATGGGATTCTTTCTCTGTAATAAAGGCAATAAATGGTCTGCTCAGGGCAAGTATGCCAAATGGAGTTAAAATTATACTGCTAAAAACAAAGGAAATCAGGCTTCCTTGATTCTTGATTTAAAATATGGGTTAAGATAGGTCTCTTATCTAAGAAAGTCACAACAATAAACTTCTAAATCATAACAATTTTAGCAACCTATTCGAACATATTTGCGAGTGACTTAGGCAGTTTCTCCTTACATTTTCCTAAGATCAGCTGATGGTGTCTACAAACATGGCCACTGTGGATGAACAACAGCTATTGGTTATTAGCAGGTTTATGCAGTTGTCAAGATCGCTTATTTGGTTTCTGTTTTTGTAGATTTCAAAAAATACATTTGAAATGAAGCTAATGGATAATCTAATTTTGCATACTCTACACTTGAATCAAAGGGACGCAGTGACTCAGTGGCTAAGACGCTGAGTTTGTTGATCAGAAAGGTCAGCAGTTTGGTGGTTTGAATACCTAGCACTGTGTAATGGAGTGAGCTCCCATTACTTTTCCCAGTTTCTGCCAAACTAGCAGTTTGAAAGCATGTTAAAATGCAAGTAGAAAAATAGGAACCACTGTGATAGGAAGATAACAACGTTCCATGTACCTTTGGTGTTTAGTCATGCCAGCCACATGACCACGGAGACATCTTCGGACAGCACTGGCTCTTTGGCTTTGTAACGAAGATGAGCACCGCCCCCTAGAGCCGAAACGACTAAGATGTATGTGCGAGGGAAATCTTTATACTTGAATCATCCTATATTTAAACAGCCTGTCAAACTGTTCTTTTTAAAAAAAAAACTCTAAGACAGGAATACTCATGAACTATTACCACTAATGAAGTGCTGTACTTGGTTTTATTACTGTTATTATTTGCTTTCTAGAAATTGCAGATAATATTGTTCCTATTATTGGGATATGTGAGTCACGTTTTTGTCTCACTTAGGAAGATATTAAAAATTGAAAATGATGCCTTTGCCTTGCAAATGCTTAAATCACACTTTTTTTTAATCTTTAGCCTTCTGCCCCTCCAAAGAAAACAAACAGTACAGCCATGTTTTGAGGTAGCAATGGTGATGAATTCTTTAAAGACTGAAGTGATTTAAAAAGCCTTTGAGGAAAATGATCAAAAATTCCCATTACAGATTGTTCCATAGAATATGATGATAGTAATCCAGTGGGCCAAGATTTGTAGCCCTTTCCAGGTAAAACAGGAGCACTCTGAAAAGTAATCAAACATGTTGTTCTAAGATCGTTTCCTTTTTTTTGGCTGGTTTAAATAGTCAACATTGGTGTAGCCCATCCCAAGGAGTGGGGCTGCCACCTCACAGGTTATTGAATTGACTGGCATTGCTCTTGTCTCCTCTTGGCCCTGCATGTTCATGGATCGGGAGGACAGGGTAGTTTCTCCTCCTTATCTGCACTGGCCACTGGCAGCTCAATCTCTGTCTGAAGCCTCACTTATTGTACCTGCATTTCTATCTGGCTGCACTCAGTCAGCAGCTCGTCTGGTCGCTCCAACTGTGACTGCTCCATTGAGCTGGAGCTTGCTGCTGCCTATCAGAGTCTCCGGTCACCTGCAACTCACTGTCACATCTCCCCTGGAACTGGTTCAACCTCCTCCTCTGAACTAGCAATAATCTTCTGCAAAGCTACTAAAACAGTCCAGTGAAGAAAAGGGGAAGTGCCTTGCTGTGTAAAGTTTGGAAGCAGCATTTTTCCCTAGCATTGTCTAAATTGAAACTAAAGCCCACAACTAGGATCACTGTTTCTTGCAGAATAAATTCCAGCAACTAAAATAACAATTCAGAAAAAAAGGAGAAGCCAAATGGCATAAATTATTATATATGTTACAGGTCCTCCAAAACCCATGTTTTGGTGGAATTGGTAGTTCTGCAATCACTGCGTGATGTTATTTTACACCAAAAATTTTAGCAGTGAACAAGCAATCCAATGGCTCAACTAGAAAGTCTGTTTCTTCTTTAAACTGCATTTGCAGTCCATTTAAATAAATCAGTGTGAACTTCCATTGTCCACTGAACATAATAGGGTCTCTCCTACATCTGGAGAAAAAGCAGATTTTAATCACCTGTATTTTTATAGTAAATTTATGCCCCAAATGGCCTTTCAAACAGCTGGAAAGTGATGTACTGCTTGCAATTACATCATTGCTTCCCATGACAGATTCATACTTCTGCTCTTTGGGGACAAGTAAGAGAATAGCCTTCCAGCAAATGTCTCTTTTTTAAATGGAGCTCTTATTATAATGGCCAAATCTGTACTGCCATCCACTTTTAAAAAGGACATGAAAACCAAAATAACTAATTTTATTCAGAGTAAATATTTTATTTTGTTTTCCCTTTTTTATATTAAGTTTCCATGAATGCCATGGAATGTTTGATCTCAAAGTAAGGTCATTAAAGACTGAAACCAACCACTATTAACTATTACTTATCTCTCCTTAGTGCTCAATCTGTTCAGGTGATATGATAGTCACCTATTAACCATTATGGCAAAAATAGGGTGTGAGAATTATGTTCCCTGTTGGGATAGTAAACAGATCAGCCAAAAAACAAGTGTTTCTGCTCATATCTTAGAGTAGTGCTCCTTAGTTAATACTAGCAAAAGAATGAGTAACCTGCCCATGTTTCCCAACTTGTTTCTAACTATAGCGCAAACCTCACCTGGCACCTTTTATTTCCAGGTCATGAATAACATAGACTTAGGTTACTTTTAGCTGCTAAAACTTGTTTTGATGCTGTAACACAACAGCCTCATGGTATGTAACTTATGTTAGGCTTTACCATCAGCTAGTTTGGAAGGAAGTGTGTGGGAACAGAGACAATAGAGATAGCATAGGGGTCAATAATGGGTACAGCAAATTTCCTGCCAAGATCATTTTTTTTTGCTGGCTGCAGAATGGATGGTCAGCAATGTGCTGTCTGCAGAATCAGACAGCATTCTGCTAGCTACAGAATGGATGGACAGTGAAGCAATTTGAAGGGCTGTGAATCTAATTTCTACAGTCCTCTTACAAGTAATCTTCTGACAAGATTGACATGACTCTCTCCCAGGCAGTGTCTACAGGCAATTCTTTATACATTCTCCCCATTTTCAGCAACCTAACACCTGACGGAAGGAACAAAATTCAACAGAGCTGGGTTTGGTAATAAACTTTGCAAACTTTACTAAGGTTCTGGGTCCCCCCTCCCTTATTTATTTCTGTTGCATAGCCCTGCTTCTAGTATAGAACAAGTACTCCTTTGCCTGCTCAAATAATGGCTTAAGTACAACACAGTTTGGATAGTTTTATCATCTAGATTCACGTTTCTCAATTTTATCAGCTTTTGAAATATGTGGATTTTAACACATGCTGGTCAAGGAATTGTGGAAGTTGAAATCAACATATCTTAACGTTTCTGAAATTGAGGAGCATTGATCTACTTATTTGGGTTACATGTTCAGTTATGTTCAGGTAAAAGTGATGACTCCCAGGCTTTGAATTAACTAATTTTACTGATTCAAGCATATGGCAACTTAAAGCCTTTTCTTCTGTCTGGAGCTATTTCTAACTATAATTCATTAATACTTAGGATGATCCTTCCAGTATAATGCAATGTACAAAAGCATAAAACTATTTTCTGCATTAGGAAAAATGTTCAAAGTTGTCTTTCTTGGCACTTCATTCAAGCCATAGGTTTATCCTGCTTTCTAATACTGATAAGATTTGGTGATTGGTGTTTAGAAATGTATTTTGAATTATGTTGAAAGGGTACCTATATTAGCTACTACATATCACTGGAAGTATATAACTTTAAGTGCAGAAACTGAAGCACTTGCTTCATCTGGTATGCTCAGCAAATTGCGATGAACTGTCATATATGTGCCAAAGGCAACCCCAGTTCCTTGCCCTTCCTTTGGTATCTTTCTTAAGGGAAAGTGCCAGAAGCAAAAAAATGTTCCATGTTTCACAATACAAACAGCCAAGGGTGAGGAAGTGTCACTCAGGATAAAACCCTGAAGACCATTGCTGCTACTTGATATGCAAAGAGGTGCAAGGAAACAGCTGTTGCTGTCAGCCTTTGACATCTGCTGTTGGGCCTAGAAGTGGGAGCACACCTACATATTCTCTGAAGGAAACATGCTGTCCTTTTCAAAACACTTGCTTGTCCATTGGCATTCATGAGCATGAGATTTCGTTAGCTACTGTTTATGCTGAATACCACAGCTGGAATAAATGTCACAATGCTAATTTATTTTCTCATGCAGAAAGTACTGGTGTCTCTGCCATGAAACAAATGAAGCATATTAGCTACAGCCATGAGCCAAACTCTATTTGCAGGTTTGCATTAATACAATAATTTGAACTAGTTGTTTTATCTCCATCTATAAAATCCTGGAAATTATGATTCCATATACTAATTGTACATGGCAATAGTTAAAAGGATTATTTCTAGATATATATTAAACTATTGTTAAAAACAGCTGTAGTCAATGGCCAATCTTCATCGGCCTGCTAACTTCCTCTGAGATTCTCACTGGACTTGGAACCAATCACTTATTTCCAGGTGAGCTTCCTTCACAGAAGTGTGGAGAGAAAAATGGGAATGACACTTATGCTGCCTTGAACTTATAAGGGAAAGATAGGATATATATCTGATGAATAACAATCATACTTTAATTGCTTCCAGAAAACATGTTCCTGCTCTCTATAGAGTAGATTATGTATAACTCAATTGTGTTTAGAAAATAATTGGTATTACATATTGCATTAAACCATCTTTTCTTAAGCATGATTTATTTACTAAATCACAATTTACTTGGATTAATATGCTATGAAATCATTAGATCATGCCCTAGCATTGGTTTTGCAGCAAAACTCTCCTCTTTTTAAATGCAATTTCTTAGCAACTAAATTTGCAGGAAGCAAATATATAGTAGTGATAGTAACAGTAGTAGTAGAATAGAAGTGGAAAGTAGGCCGCCAGATATATTCTTCATCATAAAAAAACAATTTGGTGGGTTGGAAACATGTGTCCAATTCTAAAAATCTGCTACTGGTATTAGTATGCTTGTACAGATGAAATAATCCTCTAACAGAATACAGGTAATTTGTGAATGTTAATGTGTTAATCAGCATATAAGCAATATTTGAAAAATGTCCACCTTCATATACAAGAAAAAGAAGGAAAAATGTGTCATATCTTTGAAACACCATTAAATTGAATTCCTTTCCTTCTAAGATTATGCTGCTATTGGAAATTGCATAGATTTAGATAAATACCTCCATAATAAATAAGTTAAAACTTATACAGAGAACCTCTGGTATATTACACTGTTTACAGTTAACTCCTAGCTTCATAATTACTGTCTTTCAGGGTGGGAAAATTCCAGTGAGGTGGACAGCACCAGAAGCTATTGCCTACCGTAAATTCACCTCTGCCAGTGATGTATGGAGTTATGGTATTGTTATGTGGGAAGTAATGTCATTTGGAGAAAGACCCTATTGGGACATGTCTAATCAAGATGTAAGTTTATGAAGCCTTCTGCACAACATAGTAAAACTTTGGTTGATTTGTCTAGCAATGGGAAAAAAGCACTTGTTAAATACTAGTAGGCTGAAGACTGAAATAATATACCTGCATAGCTAGGAGGAAATTTACAGCAGATGCTTGTATAATACCTTCCCATCAGTAGCCAGCAGGTTAAATGTATTTCTATCTTGTCTATTTAGTCCAACAACATGTCCAAACATATCCATATTAAGTAGGATATTTGCCTGTTATGGGTCTTCAATGCCTTCAGGCAGATACTTTTTCTGAAGTTATTTTTAGTTATAGATGTAATGGCTCTGGATATAAGGGAAGTATTTTTCCACAGCTTCTTTTCTTTCTATCATGCTTTGTGATATGGCCTCCATCTTTCTCACCAGTGATGAATGAGATAGGTTAGCTGTACTATGTAAAAGCATCCTCCCCTTAATTTTGATACCATCCAAGTGCGCCATCAAGAGTGTGAACTCTCTTAGGCTTTCTCACCCATATGGAATAACCATAAGAGCTATGGTGGCAAAGTGGTTAGAATGCAGTATTGCAGGTTAATTCTGCTGACTGCCAGTAGTTCAGTTCTCACCAGCTGAAGGTTGACTCACCCTTCCATCCTTTCAAGGTCAATAAAATGAGGAACCAGATTGTTGGGGGCAATATGCTGACTCTGTAATCTGCTTAGAGAGGATTGTGAATGTCTGTGAAGCAGACCTTCTAAATACTATTGTTATTCTATAATCAGATAGTTTTTTTCTGTTTAGGACTGACCAGCCCATTTTCACCTTGATAGCTATGGTGGTGGTGGGGAGAGTCCCATTTCCACTTGCATAGAAGATTTGAATTAACATGAATGTTCATTAGCAACTTAGCAACTAATCATACATTACACAATATAATAACTTTGTTTACATGTATTGTGCACAAGCAGTTTTAAAAAGAAACCCATCTGTAATACCTAAACTGCACTTTTCTTCTTCTGAGCGTAGTAAAGATGTCTGCTTTATATAGTAATCCCTTTCAGACATAGCACGTTGGCTCTGACCCTGGTGCATGCTGAGCTATAGAGAGACACTTTGCAATACTAACTGGGAGATATAAAATCCTTAACTGCTGCTGCTTCTTTCCCCTTCAATGTCTACTGTAAGAAAGACTATCTGAGATTAAAGAAACAGAGAAGTGGAGAGGAACTGGAAAGACCAGCCAGCCAGCCAGTGTGTGATAATTGGACACTAAGAGCCTGGCAGGCGTTTGAAATATTTCAGAGACTTTATGAGTGAGGCGTTGAGCCTTGATGAAGTTCTGCACTGCAGCATGATAGGCAGAAACAGCGAGTATTAGCGGCTGCTAACAGGGAAGAGACTGCCTTTATCTTGAAGCAACAGAAGTCAAATTAACCTTTGAATACCCTTTTTTTTCTCCAGAGCTAGCACTATTTTGTTGTTTCTTGTGTGCAGAGGGCAAGCTATTTCCTTTATTACTGATTGCATGCTATTAGTGTGCTGAAATGATTCAACTTTAAAAGGGCTCCATTTTTGAAAGTAAAGAAGATAGAAGTGAAAAGGATAGGACTGCTGAATTGGAATTCCAGTTGGTTTAATCTAGTTTTGAATTCATAGTATTGAAATTATTTCATGGTACATATTTCAGTCCAGATAAGCAAACAATAAAAATCCTTTTAAATCCTAAAGCTTTTTTTACAACTTGTGGTTAGGAGAAAGCTGTAGGAGCATCTTGAGGTGTATGCCAATCCACATCACTAATTTTGTTATTTGCATTGTGATTGGATTCTCCAATGGTGCCAGTGAAAGTTTTCCTGTTAGAGCAAGTAACTGTCATAAGTGGAGCTGATTAATATTAGGATCCTGGCAATCACAGAGGATTTAAGTTCTTTTTATGTTTGTGGACTTGGAACCAATCACTCAAAAACTGCAATAAAGTGAATAAATATGGAAGGATATGCATGTGTAGGTTTAAGAGACTTACATTCTGATTAAAATATTATTTTAACTGCAGTGATTTTCAGAATTATATCTGTCTCTACGACACAGTTACATTATATATGTATATATATATATGTATATATATATATACATATATATATATATATTACATTTATAGGTAATTAATGCAATTGAGCAAGATTATCGGCTCCCCCCACCAATGGATTGTCCAGCTGCTCTACATCAACTTATGTTAGATTGCTGGCAGAAAGACCGCAACACAAGGCCACGGTTTGCTGAAATCGTTAACACTTTAGATAAAATGATCCGAAATCCAGCGAGCCTCAAAACTGTGGCTACCATCACCGCTGTGTAAGTTTCCACATGTCTTACTATATTTTAACTGGGGCCTAAAACATTGTATTGAAATTTCAAATCAAGCTGTAGCTAAATAAAGGATACTTGGAGGATCAGTTATCTTTCTTTAATAAATTAAATTTAAATAGATGTGCAAAACATCAGATCTCTTTATAAGTTTCTTTCTGACAAGGTAGCATTAGATAATTTATAGTTTGATTCATGAAAGTTTCTAATTGCTGTTGCAAGAAATGACTAGAATCAAAATAAATGCTTGCTTGTTCCAGTTTGCCTAATCAATTCATAATAATCACAGTGTTGCCTAGAAGACCACTAGATCAGCTCCAGTTTCAAATGAACAATAGCAAAGATGAAGCAAATCAGTGGAAAGGGAATAAAGGAACAACTTTTTTACGGTCTATATTTCTTCTCTAAATTAAATCCCATCTCTGACCACCTCTTGCCTTCTCTTCCAGGCCTTCTCAGCCACTGTTGGATCGCTCCATCCCAGATTTCACTGCCTTTACCTCAGTAGAAGATTGGTTGAGTGCCATCAAAATGAACCAGTACAGAGACAGTTTTCTAACTGCTGGCTTCACATCCCTTCAGTTAGTTGCACAAATGACATCGGAGTAAGTGGCACCTTCTCATTTCCCTATTTGCTTCAGTGATGGAAGAAGATGAGATCAAGCTTTTCTTTTCATGCTTCAAATAATCAACAAACTAAAACCGGATCAGAGACAGGATTTTGGCACCAGGAATATGCTAATCTTCTGAAAGCAGGCAGAAATATACTGTTGATTATTGTTTTGGTTGGCTTTTGAAAATTAACTGATTTATGCTTATTTCTTAAATGGATTTTATGGTTATTTTGATTTGTTTTGGTTTAGATTACTTTATTTAAACTATTTAATGAATGTTTTATTTATTATTAACTGCTTTTGGAATTACTATAAAAAAGTCACCAATGAGAAATACATATAAAAGTCAGGAAAATAGATCATTCATAACTTGCAAGGCAACATGCCTCCATCCAAAAGCACTTTCCCACTCTTCCTTTGCTTCTCTTTGAAGGCCTGTGTGCCTCCATAATCTTTTTGTGCTGTGGAAATTCCCACAAGTTCCTTGCATATGCCATACTATATAATCATCAGTATCATGCATCTTCACACTCTCTTCAGTCAACACCTTTTTAGAATTCACTAACAAGCTACCAGCTTCCAACCAGATCTCTGAGAAATTTGAATCCATAAACTGGGGAGTGTCTCATATTGTTCCTTTCATTCAGAGATTACTACTACTCTACCAATTAGTATACAGGACTCATGTAGTGACAAGTTAATTTAGAAATCAGACATTTCTCAAAAACTCTTCTCCTTGCTTACATTATCATCATTTGTAACATAGTAGCTTATCATCTCAAGACACAGGGGAAGTTAGCATCTTTAAGGAAGAGAAAACGAAGTCTCTGATCCTTTACTTAAGCATCTATTTGTTATGGGTTTGAGAAAAACTACTCTTTTAAATCATACACATATACATTCATTCAACATCTTTTATCAGTGCTGATTGCTCATCTTAGGATAGCAGCTTCACTTCTGCAATTGCATTTTGAATTTGCCAGCTCATGTATCTTGTCCATATAAGCAGGGGAGACAAAGACCTCTGCTCCACAAGTATGATCCTGTCTCTTATCTTTTGCAGAGATCTTCTAAGAATAGGGGTGACTTTAGCCGGACACCAGAAGAAGATCCTGAGCAGTGTCCAGTCTATGAGAGTACAGATGAGCCAGTCACCAACTGCGATGGCATGATGCTGTGTGTCTTCTTACAACGAAGGGAAAAAAGAGTGGAGAACAGAAGAGGGTTGGATGTGGGAGGGAAGGGAGGCTGACAAGGCAGTTATGATGTCTATAGAGATTGGATAATTGTTTGAGAACTCTTATGCGCTGCAGACAAAGAATATATGGAATTTGTTTCTAAATGGCAAATTATGTTTCTCACACCAACAGAAGCACATTTACTGATACCATGGGAAACAGAATATAAATAAGTATAAATATGTACAAATCAAATATTTAAAAAAAAGTGAAGAAAACCAATGTGTGTTGGGAAGAAAAGAGACTTCAGTCCTACCACCAATGAGCAGTAGTCAAGAGGCCAATGGAGAAGAAAGAGGCAACCAGAGCAACAATCTTCAGCAGTCAGATTCCCTTCCTTCTCTTCTTTAGTTCTTCTTCCAGAGTCATTCTTATCCACCCATTTCCCTCTTTGGCTCATAAGCTATGGCAAATGTTGTTCAACAGTTCCTACAGTTAACTATAAGAACATCAAAGCATTGTGCCATCAGTTACAAAGGACTTCACTGACCACTGCATGGGTGATCCAGACCAATCCAGTTAATGTCTTCATATTGAAGAAGAGTTGTACCTTCAATAGAAAATCCTGTTTTTTCTTTTGCTTGCATTTTTTTGCAAAAGGAAAAACAATATCCTCACGGGGAAAAAAGAGGGGAAAAAGATGTTCCCACAAGTGTGTGCGTGTCATCTGTATGTCAGCTTAACTGTGGAGTCACTCACAGCTTATATCCATAATAGAAGAAAAAGCAACTGGTGGCTGATGATTCCATCCTTTTCAAGGAGCTTGAGGATCCATTGGGAGACTGAAGTGATGTGCCTTGCTTAATTGTCTAGTTCAACATTGCATGGTATGTGTGTACTGGGAAATGAAAAGAGAGAAAGCAAATGAATGTCTAAGAAGAAAGCAAGCAGAAGAGTTCACTGTTCAACAAGGTTTTCATGAAGAACAGTTATGGAATGTTCAGCTGTAAAGTCAACTAACCAGAAGGCTTAGTCTTCCAGTGACCAGCAAAAGATGTCTTGGAAATCTTTAGTTCCATTATTTGGACCTCAAGATTTTGATATATATTGATTTTGGTTTCATGGCATCAGAGGTAGGTTCCTATATCACTTCTGTCCTCTTGCCAACCCTTTTCTTACTAGTCTTTTCTCACTGTTTCTTTAACATTCTAACATGCATTCAGCTCTTCCTTTTCTATATTTGTTTTTACTGTTAATTATGAGTGTCATTCTTTATTTAAAATACTTAACTTAAAACAGAATTTCTCTGCTTATCTGATAGTGCTTTGTGAAATAAAATTGCTATTCTTCTTCTGCAAACCCACAGAATAGAGTATGTGGAGAGTTTATGCAAAACAATTATCTTTTAGATAGGCTTTTTCCTAGGCTGGATATATTATCATTTAATCATTCCACTATCAAAGGAACATAAAAAATTGTTGGCATCAATAGATTACTTATCCATTTTTCTAAGGACAAATTGCATTCTGGCTTTCAGAATCAGGTACCATCTATTTAGTCAACACAGAGAACCAATGCCAAAGAAGACATCACTAAGAGAGTTGATAGTGGGCTTCCCCCTTCCTTTAAAAGAATTCAAGAAGTTTTGTGCATGGCTTCCTTGCCATGAATATTACAGAAGCAAAGTTATGAAAGTGTCTCACATACCCCACATGCTTGCTAAAATACACATGTCTTAACACTGAAGTGTAGCATATGCAAGGAATCTGTGGTTGCAAGTATTTGTTCCTGAAATATAGGTGTGTGAGAAGATATGTTGATTTCAAGCAGATCATTTCCATAATATTTGGCATCTTTGTTATTTTAGACCATTGCACTGATTTTTTTGGGGGGGAGAGGGAGGTGGATGGACAGACATCCAATTTTTTTTTTATAGCAGCCACTGCTGTTGCTGCCACTGCATCCTCATTGTGGACAATAAAAAATTATTTGCTATAAAGTGGAGTAATACTATGAAGATAATTCTAATATTTTCTGTTCTGGGCCTTGGTCATTATGCCATAATCCCACTCTGAAACTGCTGGTGCTGAGCATCTTTCCTCAAAGTGACCAGGGACCAGAACAAAGAATGGCAAGGCATTTGGTAGAATAAATCTTGTACTCAGTAATTCTTATTTTATAGATAATAGCTTTAGCTTTTATCAAAATTCAGCAATAAGCTGATCATTGATTTGTGGTCAGAAAAGATCTATTTTTATTGTTATTTTTAGATTTTGGATATAACAGGTAGTCATATGACATATTATGTGTCCTGCACCGATAGAATGCTGACCAGTCACAATTAATTCCAGTTGTTCCATGGAAAGCTACTGATTATCATTTATCATATGAAGTTGGAGCAGGGGGTCAAATTGCCTATTATTTTATATTTATACAGTAGTATGCAATTGAATTTGTGTTTGTTGCTCTAGGGCCTTCAAGTTACAAAATCAATTTGTTTATTCCTCCACCAGTTGCTTTATTTCTCATTCATAACTTTCCTCACAGGAAATGAACAAAAACAATTAGCATTGGCACACCAATAAAGGATTTTAGTTTATTATTTTATATTCCATACTGAGGGAATCTTAAAATGAGGCAACTGAAGAAAGAAAAGTTTTTACCCTTTCCAATTAACAGAGGATGGATCATTATCCAATTTGGGTACCCTAGGGCAAATATTTGAGTCAAGACTATATTTCCAGAAAAAATAGGGCCAAAATGTCATGACCAAAAATAGGAACTAATAATAATTGTCATTCTAATGGTTAATGTTGTGATTAGCATCATTACCTTTACACTTACTTTTTCAATACTGCTAGTATAGTTATTGTCATTTAAATAACATTGTCATAATTCATACTATCAACATTTCATTGTTAATGCTGTCATTTACTTGCAACTTGAAGAAAAATGTCTTGCAATATTTTCTACCAGTTGTCATTCAATTTCATGAAAGAGAACTTCTAATTCTTTAAATTCCAAATGTTATTGAAAATTTCATGAAGGGAGTGTGATTATCCTTGCACTTTGTTTTGAGATGGCCAGAGATACTTACATAAATCCTGTATTTGATCATATTGGTAGTCCTTGACGACCTACAACCATTCATTTAACAACTGTTCAAAGTTATAATAGCTCTGAAAAAAAACCCGATTTACAATTTGGTCTTGCATTTAAAACCATTGCAACATCCCCATAGTAACAATGATCAAAATCCAGCATCTTTTTAACATGATTGCTGCATCCTGAAGACATGTGATCACCATTTGTGATGTTCCAGCTGGCTTCTATGAAAAGCAAAGTCAATGAGGGGAGCCTGATTAAATTAACAACTTCACGTTTCAGTTAACAACTTAGTAATTCACTTAACAACCATGATAAAAATGATTGTAAAATTGGACATGATTCACTTAGCCACCTTATTTAGCAATGGAAAGTCTGCGTCCGATTATGATTATAAGTTAAAGACTATCTGTACAGCACAGTCACCTCTTCATGGTCTGCAGCTTCCCTGACTCCCATATTATAATTCAATCTCAAGAAAACACACTGCAAGAAAACTGCCATGAGACTTTTTGTACATTAGGAAGTAAGCAACCAACGAGGCTTCAGAATGCAATAAAAATAGTTAACAGAAATGAATAACTCTGTTATTGCTAATTATTATATAGAATCAATACAAATTAAAGCAAACTTGAGAGAGCCTCTTTCATGCTGTATACCTGAATATTAAAAGGTAGATTTCATCTCAACAACATCATTACTTTTTAAATTATTGGCCTTGTATGCCTCTATATCTCTCTGCCTATGGTTTCTTGAAAGATTGCAGGAAATAAGAAGCAGAAGGATTTTTAAAAAAAGTTTCATTTAAATTATTGCATTCTGTTATATGTTTAATGCTGCCATAAACCAACAATTGAAGTTAATGTAAATTGGGCAATGACATAGGACAGCTCTCTGGGAGTTCCTCAAAAATCCCTCAGAGGCCACATGCAGTTCAAAGATTACAGTTGTCTTTCCCTGCTTCAGAATGAGCAAAATTCAATAGATCATCTGTGTACTTTGTAAGTCATGTAATGTTTAGCTCTAGGTGAGCTTCCTTATCAAGGCTGTGCTGCTTTGAAAATGTGACATAGACAGGAGCAGTATTTGTGTCTCTAGAAAACAAAAGCAATAGGAGGGACCACCTCATTTAAGGCAAACACTTAATACTTTGTTTTTCTTTTTATGTCACTATTATTTTAAGGTGTTTGGAAACTTCCCTGTTGCCCAGATTAGAAGTAAATACTAATAAGATATAAAAGAAAAGAAATATATTTTATATTGTGAAGTCTGTCCAGCCTGGTGGGGAAAGAGAGAGAAAGTTCCTTGTTTAAAAGCACAAAAGTGCCCTGTCCGATAACTTGTCATGAATCCCTTAAAGCAATGTGTGTAAAAATCAGTATTCAGCTTTGTTGTCAAAGCAAATGCAACATGCATAGAAAAGATGTATTCTGAATATTAATCTTATAAAGAGGCCATTGAAATTCACACAAGGTGGACTGAAAGAGCTTTTGTGCTCATTTTTATGACTTTTGCTGCTTTTACAATAAATTCAAAAAGTATCAAAGCATGACTATGATGGCTGAATTTATAAACATAGTATTTTGCCTGTCTGACTACTCAGTTAATTGAATGTATGACATTTTTCTGTAACTCTGAAGCCTTATTTCATCACATTTGTGAAATTTATTAGCCTTTCCTAGAAGTAACAGCAATTACCTTATTACCAACCTAATGATAATAGGAAAATGTGTATGTTGGCTTCTGGCTCATGGAAAGGTAGTCATATACACTCTAGGTCCCTTTCCCTCAAGTGAAAGCTGGGAGGGGGGAGGCTGGCTCCCTGTTTGGTGGGTTAGAGCAACTGGGCAGGGTGCTGTTTATGCATTGAGTGGATATATTCTGATTATGTTGGGAGATAAGGGGAGCTGGATGTGACCCCTCTGCAGCAATAAAGGGTGAGTTTGAGGGTCCTGAGAGCAAATGCTGTAGTGCCTGCAAAGCTCACCTTGCCCCCAACAGTCTGTTAGTGGAAGTAGATTTTTTTTTTCTCCTTTTTAAAGAAGAGTGTTGGGGATGGGGGATGGAATGGTTCTCAGGGAAGGCAGAGGAGGGCATCCTATTTCAGTGGTGTCAGGTAACAGGAGATATGGGAGACAAGGAAAAGGGCAGGCATGGGGAACGTGACCTCAGCGATTACTACTGATCTCATGTTCTGCCCCATTGCACTAACTTCATTTTCCTGGTCAGCAGATCTGTGGTGGCCCTGGTCTTAGTCTGCTGCCTTTAATGGAGATCAGCCGATTTGCTCCTCAAAGAGAAGGCTGATCTCGCTTGTATAATTGAGACCTGGCTGGGTCCAGAGGGAAGCATTCCTCTTGTAGAAATGTGTCCAGTGGGTTATCAAGCATGTCACCTGTCTAGACCTCAGGTCCAGGGAGTAGGTGTGGCTGTTGTTATCCGAGAATCTCTAATAATCTCCAGAAGGACTGTTCAGCAAGTCCCTGGCTGTGAGACCCTTTTTCTCAGATTGGACTCAAGGGATCAGGTAGGATTGCTGCTGTTATACCAGCCTCCCTGCTGCATGGCAGTTTCCCTGCCTGGGCTCCAGGATCTCACCGCAGGGCTGGCAATGGAATTCCCAGGCTTATACTTCTGGGGAATTTCAGTCTGCCTTCTCTGGAGTCGGGGTTGGAGGTAGCCTGAGATTTCATAGAAACCATGACTTCCATTGGCCTGCCCCAGATTATCCAGAGCCTGACTAATAATAGTGGTCACACTCCCAATTTGGTGTTTTTGTCGGAGCAGTGTCTATGTGACCTGGAATTGGTAGACCTGTCCTTGGTTCCCTTATCATGGTCAGATTACAGTCTGGTGGCAATGAGTTTCTCAAAAGCTGCACCTCCCTGCAACTAATAGGTGCACAACCTATTAGATTGGTCTGCCCCCATCAACTAATGGACTCAGATTGGTTCCAGAAGGAGCTGGGGGTTATAACTGCAAATCTATTATGCAGTCCAGCCAAGCTCTTAGTCACTGTTTGGAATAGGAAAGCCTATCAGGCTTTCGATAGGATTGTACTCTTGCAATCTCTCCTCACCCATAGACCTCTCTGTGCCCTGTGGTATACAGAGGAACTGAGAGGGATGAAACGCATGAGATGTCTAGAGAGCCACTGGCTGAAGACAGGAGATGAACTCGATCGAACACAGGTAAGAGCTGCTACTAAGGCCTACCTTATGGCGATGCGTGAGGCAAAGTGTAAATACTTCTCCACATTAATTGTGTCTGCAGATAATTGCCCAGCAACCCTCTCTCAGGTGAACCATCTCCTAGGGAAGGAAGAGATTGAGATCCACCTGAAGGGGCATGCTGAAGAATTTGTGGATTTTCTGGAAGACAAAATCACTTGACTTCAGTTAGATTCTGGCATGGTTGCTGATCTGGTAGAAGCTCCTGAGGCAGGTTCTTGCCCATCTAGGAATGGTTTGACTCTGTTGCTCCTGAGGAAGTGGACAGGATCCTAGGGAGTATGCATGCAGGCACCTGTATTTTAGATCCATGTCCCTCCTGGTTTGTGAAAACTTCCCAGGAGGTGACAGGTGGGTGGACTCTGGTGGGGATTAATGCTTCTCTATAGGAGGAGATGGTCCCCAGCACTTTAAGGAGGCTGTGAGCCACCCTCTTCTTAAGAAATCAACACTAGACTCCACCCAGTTGGACAATTTCCGACCTGCCTCCAATCTTCCCTTTTGGGAGAAGGTTGTTGAGAAGGTGGTTGCGCAGCAGCTCCAGAGGTTTCTGCATGAAATGGACTATCTCGACCTCTACCAGTCAGGATTCAGGCCTGGATTTGGGACATACTTTTAGATGATCTCTGGCGGGAGCGGGATGGGGATAGTGCATCCATCCTTGCTCTACTTGATTTCTTGGCACTTTTGACACAATTGACCATGGGATTCTCCTGGGGTGGCTTCAGGGGATGGGAGTGGGAGGCCGTGTGCTGTCTTGGTTCAATTCCTTCCTCTGCAGCCTCTCTCAGTCAGTGTTGATAGGAGAGGAGAGATCCAGCCCTTGCCCACTACTTTAAGGGGTTCCACAGGGCTCGGTACTTTCTCTGCTCCTATTCAACATTCATATGAAGCCACTGGGTGAGATCATACATCACCATGGACTCAGGTATCACCAATATGCTGATGATACTCAGCTGTATATCTCAGCCCATGGTGAGATAAGGTTGCTGTGTCCTCCCTCTCACAGTACCTGGAGGCTGTTAGGGGCTGAATGGGGAGCAATGGATTGAAACTAAACCCTTGCAAGACTGAGTGGCTCTGGATTTGGGGTTCGTTGGTTCAGGGACAATTACCACCTTTAGTCTTGGATGGGGTGGCACTACCCCAAATAGACCCTGTGTGTGATCTGGGGTTTTCCTGGACTCACGACTCCTACTCAAAGAGCAGGTGGTGGTCGTGGCTAAGAGGGCCTTTGCGCAACTGTAGGTTGTGCACCAGTTACGCTCTTTCCTAGATCAATGGTCCCTACTCACAGTCACTCATGCCCTGGTCACTTCCTGTCTTTGTTATTGCAACTAGCTCTACATGGGTCTGCCCTTGAAGAGCATCCAGTTAGTGCAAAATGCAGCGGCCCACATGGTTTTGTGCAGTCCCCAGTGTGCACATGTGTCATCTTTCCCACAGGATCTGCATTGGTTGCCAATTTCCTTCTGGGTGCAATTCATGGTATTGGTTGTCACCTTTAAAGCCCTTCATGGCTTGGGACCAGGTTATCTGAGGGAACATTACTTGCCAGTCACATCTACTTGACCCATTAGAGTGAGGAGGCAGGGAATGTTGTGGGTCCCACCCCTGAGGGAGATATACCTGCTGGGACCAGAAGAAGGGCCTTCTCCATAGTGGCTTCCTCTCTCTGGAATATCATTCCCCCATAGATTAGAATGGCCACCACTCTAGCACTCTTCCAAAAGGCACTGAAGACCTGGTTTTGCTAGTGGACCTAGGAACCCAGAGAGGGATGGAGCCCATCAAATGGATGGTGTGATCTGCTGTTGTTGGGGCGGGGAAGGGAGTTGGTTTCTAAATTTTAAACAAAAATTTTTTGTTCTGTTGTACTTTACTAATTTATTTGATTCTTTTTGTTAGTTTTTATTGTTTATTTTTTTAAAAAATATGGTTTTACATTGTGTAAGCTGCCTCAAGTCACCATGGGCGAATAGGTGGCAATATAATAAATAAATAAATAAATAAATAAATAAATAAATAAATAAATAAATAAATAAATA
>BLBF01000053.1:5404957-5435317 GCA_015471245.1 Laticauda colubrina
TCTCTCTCTCTCTCTCTCTCTCTCTCTCTCTCTCTCTCTCTCTCTGTGTGTGTGTGTGTGTGTGTGTGTGTTGGTGTATTTTGTGGTATCCATGTCCTGGTGAAGTCAATCACTTCTACATTGGAGATAATAAATGCTGCAGAGACCAGAATAGGAATCCGTATGCATAATGTTATTGTGTGCCTCTTTATAAATAAAAGGAATATATTTTATGCTCTTTAATGACCTTCAAATTAACAGCTCTTGAAAGCACTTATGTATATTTAATTTGAAATTGTGCTGAAAGCCTGAGTGGTGATTGCAGCAAAAGCAGCAGGCAGCCAGTTTTTAAATAAGAGTAAACTCAGGCCATTATTTTTCAGCCTGTCAGGTTTCCTTGGATTTAATGTACCAATTTTTAAATGAGAAAAACCTTTTCTTTCCTCTTTTGTGCTTTAAAGCTCTCCAGGATCCTTCTCTGTAGGTAACAGCAGTGGCAGCCTTGGGCTGTATGTAATTGTTTTTTTTTTCCCTTTGTATCACATCAGCATTTTTACTGATGGGTCACTCTTGGGTATACAAAGGATTAGGCATCTTCAGTGACCTAAACAATGAATGCACGTTCATGATAATTAATGTATCATCACAGGATTATTTCCTGCAATAGATTTTGCAATTCACAGACCCATGACAGGCATGATACATAAATTGCAAGGTGCTTTTTACAGTGGGCTTTTGTGTCATAATATCCTTGCAGCATAAAGCAATTAGAGCTTCCTTTTTTCATCTTGGAACAAAAAAGCTTCCATTTCTTAGAACAAAATAGAACAATAGCACTGTTCCCACTATTTTCCACCGTATCCTTTGAGCCCTTCTTGCAGATAAAATTGGAAGCATTCCCAACCTTTCACATGATTGAATTTCTGGATGATCATTTATGAATTCATATTATTTGATTGGTAGGATGTGTAAAAATCATGTTATTTAAAAAGAAAGATCACACAAATGTATATAAATAAAATACAAAGAGTAAAAAAAGTTTCAAATGATCTGTAATTGAATTATCTATGTGTGATAACAGTATAACAGATAACACATAATCAGAGTTGGAAGGGACCTTATAGATCATCTAGTCCAACCCCCTGCATCATTTCTGACAAATGGCAATCCAATCTCTTCTTGAAAGCCTCAAATAATGATGCCCCCAACAACTTCCGAGGACAAACTGTTCCATTGGTTGATTATTTCTCACTGTCAGAAAGTTTCTCTTTATTTCCAGTTTAAATCTCTCCATGTTCAGTTTCCATCCATTATTCCTTGTCTGGCCTTTGGGTGCTTTAGAAAATAGCTTGGCCCCTTCCTCTGTGGCAGCCCCTCAAATATTGGAAGACCGCTGTCATGTCTCCCCTGGTCCTTCTCTTCACTAGACTAGCCAAGCCCAGTTCCTGTAATCGTTCTTCATATGTTTTAGTCTCCAGTCCTTTTATCATACTGGTTGCTCTTCTATGTCCTTTTTCTAGAGTCTCAACATCTGTTTTATAATGTGGTGACCAAAACTGGATACAGTATTCTAGGTGTAGTCTAACTAAGTCTTTATAGAGCTCACATGATCTCAACTGTATACCTCTGTTAATATAATTTAGGATTGCATTAGCTTTTTTGGCTGCTGCTGCACACTGCTGGCTTATGTTTAGCTGGTTGTCCACTAGCACTCCAAGATCCCTCTCACAGGAATCCCTCTCACAGGGATCTATCGAGCCTGGTTTCACCCAGTCTATATGTGTACTTTTGGTTTTTCTTGCCTAAGCGTAGGACTTTACTTTTCTTTCCACTGAATTTCATTTTGTTAGATATGGCCCAGTGTTCTAGTCTGTCAAGTTCCATCTGGATGTTGAGCCTAGCTTCTTGGGTGTTAGCTATTTGTGCTAGCTTAGTATCACCTGCAAATTTGGTAAGTTCCCCTTCTATTCCCTCATCTAAGTCATTAATGAAGATATTGAAGTGTATTGGGCCTAAGACAGAACCTTGTGACATCCCACTGCTTACTTCCCTCCATGTAGATTTAAACCATGTATAAACCTTTTATAAATGTATAAATCTTTTAGGTCATATTTCAGATGATCCCTGTGTTTTGTATCAATTAGCAGCTAGCTGTCATATTTTATACCACTTGCAACATCCTGTTGAGATTTTTCACATTTAAGTTGAGGACTTGTTTTCTTCAGGGAGAGCATAATTCCACTAAACTTTAATTCTTGAGTTTGGTTTCCTGTTGATCAACAGAATGTCAATTTTATCTGGATTTATTTTTGGTTAGTTGTCTCCATACTGCTTATTATCGAACTTGGCAATGTTCAAAAAGCCGGATATTTTCTTGGTTCAAGGTAATGTTGTATGCATAGCTACAGTGTTTTAACTTCTAAAAGTACAATTAACTCATTCAAATCCCTCTAAGTCCCCATAAATGTCCATCAAGTCATATCTTTGCATCACATGGGAGGACAAGGTATAATCCCAACAGCAGCCTAAAATTCATTATTTTAACAAATATTATCCCAGAAATGAATATATAATATTATATAAATTACATTATATGTTCACATTTGTTGCCATTACCTTCTAAACACTTTACTTGTTTGACACATGTCAAATATGTTCAACATTCCTAAGTTCCTTGTGACATTTTCTCTGAAAAACAAAACATTGTGACCGAATTATGGGGGACTGACTTTCAGTGCACCCTGTATATAATTTCTGACATCATAAAGTTGGAAGTGATCTTGAATGCTATTTACTTCAACTCCGTGTCTGGTGCTAGAACTCCAGAGCAAGTAATACCGATAGCATCCTGATAGATAGCAATCCAGTATCTGGCTAAATGCTTCCAGCAAAGGAAAAATATTTTTACTCAAAAGCTAGACCTTCCTACTTCCTAAGTGTTAGAGGTTATTTAACCTATTTTCTACCTACTGCATCCTGAAAAGCAAAAAAAAGCAGGTTTATTTCATCTTCGGTATGACAGAGCATCAGTTATTTAACACTACTATCAAAATTCTAAATATTTTCTTCTCCTGGCTGAAGTTCCAGACGTTGCAACCTAACCCTTTAAACATATTTCTGGGCTCCATCACTAATGGTTTCTCTACATGGAATTTTCCATTTAATATCTCAACTCTTAAAAAAGAAAATAAGTCTAGGTTTGTCTTTCCTTTATTTTTAGCTAAGCTTTGATCAATTCAAAGGAGACATTCCTTATTTTGTCATGTGCCAAATTTTGCTATTTATCCTTAATTTAACCATTACATTATAGAATTATGAATCATTCAACAAAGCATCCTTATCATCGGCAATTTCAATATAGTCTTATATAGCAAGTCCCACTATATAGCAAGTCCTGCTGTTAATAATTTCCTTTCTTTTGGTGATATAATGATCACAGGAGTTGATGTACACAGATCACAATTTTATTCATTTATAATATATCCTGCCAACACCAATTCAATGTTGACACTTTACATGACAAACAATAATAATTAATAATAATTTTAAAATTAAAACATGCCCATCTTAAACATCAAAATGAATACAATTAAAATGCAAGCAAACTTTGCAGATTTAAAATGGAATAATAATAACAGCAATAGTTTGTGGGAAATATCACAGACATGAAAACTCAAGAACATTTGAGATTCATAGCATTACTCTCTGGTAACTGATTCTTAGCTATTCTTTAAATAGGTCATAAATATGTGTTCCATAACATCTCAGGAATGCTATGTAAAACTGCATATTTATGCTTCAACCTCGCAGGAAATAGGGAACCAAGCTATACTTATATCCCAGCTATTATCTTGAGCAAAATTAGGCATAGATAAAGAACTAAATAACTAATATTTGAAAATCTCATACCAGTGGTGGGTTTCAATTTTTGTTTTACTACTGGTTCTGTGAATGTGGCTTGGTGGACATGGCAGGGGAAGGATACTGTAAAATTTCCAGAGATGGTATTTGCCGGTTCTCAAAATTTCTGCCACTGGTTCTTCAGAACTGGTCAGAACCTGCTGAATATCACCTCTGTCTCATACAGAAGAATTATTTTTTATAAGGAAAAATCTGTCTTACAAGATCGTGGTACTTTTGATTATGATAAACAGATGTATAACCTGATACTTAACTATTGCCAGACTACAATACTGCAGACTTCCTATAATTTGGAGGAACACTGTTTGTAATACAATATGTTGGCAGAGAATCTGCAGGCTGTAGCTGATTCTGATGCTGTAGGAGTTTTCGAGCTGGCAAGGGCAGAAACACATTATGGATTATGCATTATGGATTTGAGTGAATTACGACAATTATTGATGATTTGCAACTGCAGGCTATACATGTGGAATTTAAGAATACAAGGTGGATTTTCCCTTTGATTGATAAATAAGTTTTATTTCCTAATAAGTTTTAACTACAATGTGTTCACTTGGAAATCTATCACATTTTCTGGTTCCCCTTTTAGAGTTGATTTTAAAACTGTCATACTTTAATGTATACCAGTTCTCAACTCAGGCTCTGTTTGAATTTTCTGGCAGGCAAATCATTTTGCAAAATGGAAAAGGGTGTTTCCAATAAGAGATTAACCCTAGATTCATGCATTCCCATTAAACACCTTGTTTTTTTGTTTCCTTTAAAGCTGAGTGAGCAAAATATATATGGAAATGCTATTATTTATGTATCATGAAGGTATTGTGGCTCTCTTTCATAAAAATGGAAACCTTCCAATGATAAGCCGAGCAGTCTTTTAAACTACAGTATTTTTAAAAAGAAACAGAAATTCCCTGAACTTCAAATAGCATTTTTTTTAAATAAAAATAAAACAAAATGGCCTGACCATATTTCATGCCATATTTGGACATTATCTATTCACAACAGAGGATGGACCATAGGAAAAAGCCAAGGGCCAAAAGAAGCAAACAGAAGGAAGACATTTCCCAAACCAAGTGTTTCTATAGATCTTTAAATAATCACCTCTTTATTCTCTAGACTTTCATTCACTTTTAACTTCCTGCATTATATATCATATGTGTTCCTATTTCTGTTGGAAATATTGCTTGAAACAGTCAAACTGCACATGCTCATTTACATTGTATCTAGAATAGGCACAGTCAGCATCTTATTTGTATTTCAATGTGAATGCAGTTAGTGAGAAATGTGGAATGTATATATGAATGTAGAATTTATGTAGAATGTAATTAAACAGAATGTCCCAAGTTCATTTTCAAATTGGATCACATTTACTTTTTAACATTTGTACTTTCTTGGATCTTGAGCCCAATCACCAAATTTGAAGCAGAGCTACAAATAGCTAGCAATTTTCTCTTCTATAGGTTGTCCTTGCACATATTATGCAGCACATCTCCTCCATTTGCAGTATTGCATTCTAACCTCTTGCCATGGGCACCCTGTGTCTGTAATTTTCACTTACTGGAGAATGATTTCACTTGGGGTATGATAGTCCTGGTGTGGCTGAGCTACAGCATAAATGAATGTGTCCTGTTGCCTTTCTGATTATCCTCAGGAGCCTCATTAGGCAACCAAACCCTTGTTTTGAAGGTGGGAAGAACGGATGAAAATGATGGTTAACATCAGTGCAATTCTCCATGCTAATTAGCAATGAGTGGAACTGACAGCATGAAATATAGCTCATGCCAAGAACTATGTTACAGAAGGAGGAAGCCTGGATATTATTTTATCTAAAATGCAAATCATGCTTTCCAAAGACAATCAGGAAAGTGAATGGAAGTTATCTCCAAAAGCACAATAATAATCTGTAAATGTTATTATAGGCAAACTTGTAGATTATTAGTTTAGAACATACACATTTTTATAATGTGGGTTGAAACAGTAAATAATTGTGAAGGAACAAAAATAGTGTTCAGCATTAATGGGAAGAATACATTATTTTGTGAGCCTTGTTTCCTGTGGTAGCCTCCAAAACTGGCACATAATGAGATATTCTGATAATGTGGAGCTTATTGGGTTTCTATCCTTTTTACATTATTTTTAGACAAAATGCACCACTGAAATATGTGTGGGTAAGTGGCCGAAACAATATGTAATAATACCACTTTCTTATTATACTTATATTCTATGCATATATTTACTAAGAAATGTTTTCATGATGTTCTCTAGTGTTCTTAATTTACCATGTTTTGTGCTATTTCAGATTGGTCTGATCTGCCATTTTTCTTATTTCTGTTCTGTTTCCTAGATGTAAAATTGTTGAAAAGAGAAAAAAAACATGTAAAGGAATAGATTTATCATGTGTAAACTTTGAATGAGCTATGCTATTTAAAATATTAATTCCTTCCTTAGTAATGTTTACTTCAATACGATAAATCAAGTATAAAACTAAACAATTGCTGATCTTCTAAATCAAAATAATATATATTTTTTTTGCCTTCAGCATTCTCAATAATGGATTTGGTGGGTATCTTTTTCAGCACCCAGTGCTGAAATGGAAGCATGCCTGCATGTACAGGAGCACCGGAAACTGGAAGGTTAGCTTCCTGGTGATCACATGCACGTTGGCCAGCTGGTCTTCTGATTTCTTATGTGCATGCATGCACAAAGACCAGTGGCCAGTGCATGCATGTATTCTGTGGAGCTGCTCTTCTGGTTTCCAGCACTCCCATGCACATAAAGACCAGCTGGCCAGCACGCATGCACATGCCTGAACCCAGAAGAGCAACAGGTGACAGTTGGCATGCCCAGAGAGATGGCTCTGCGTGCCATTTCCGGCATGTTTGGCATAGGTTCGCTATCAAGGACCTAAAGCAAAGAATGGACTTTTTAGTATTTTTATTTTTTATTCATATTTTTCTAGAAGGATATAAGTTATATTTGCTGAAAGTGAGGGGAGGGAGTATCTCCATGATATATCTCAGTCTGGAAATCCCTGTAGTTGTAGTTCTAAGGTTTTTCTTTTTCCTTTATAGTTCATAAACTTTTTTTGTATTGTCCCATTTTTAATATTAAAGTCTTTAATGTTTTGACTTATGATTTTTAGAAGGCTTATTCATGTGTGTTTTTGCTTTTTTGTTTTCTTTATGATTTATAGAAATATTAGCTTTAGATATAATTTTTTCCCTCTTATATTTAGAAATTCCAAGGAACATTAAAGGCAATTTAATGTTCTCCCAATACATATTTGTGGCATGAAATATTTAATGTTTTTTTTTCTAGTACATAATGTTTGTATTAACTGCAAAATTTACTTATTTGGCAAAATTAGCAAGTTTTGCCAGAAAACAAAACAGTGAGCGAGATGAGTGAGGTCTTGGTGACTTTGGGTGATATTGAAGTATACATTTTGATTAGTTCTGTGTACTTTAAACCTGTGTGCATGCAAACATTTTCCCAGGCTGAGACTGAACATTGCCAAGGGATCCAAGCCTTCTCAGGTTCCCCAACTGTTTCTGACTGGGGAGTGGGGGTGCAGCACATTTGGAATTTAGTGAGCAGGACTCCAATTCTCACAATGGCTACCATGAGATCCATGATCAGTACCAAAGCACTGATTTATTGCAAAGCAACATGCCACCCTTTCTTCTCCTGAGCCTGCAGGATACACTCTATTACCCCTGCTTAATTTTGTTCTTTTCCTAGGCAGGTGGGCACATTTCCAACTGACAGATGGGCTACAGCCCATGTTAGGCTTAATTTTAAGGAAAGTGTATGGGACCCATGGGACCTTTGGAAATAAAGATGATGCTGGAAATCCACGCTTTGCTTTGTACTATGTCAGTCTTCCATTTGTTTTAATTGATTTTCCTAATGGAAAAAATTAGGAGGCGTATAAATCCTGGCAGACATCAAAGAAATCAAAGTACCCAAACACCCCCAGGCATCATATTGTGATTCTAAAGCTTATACCCTAAGTAGAAGGCAAGACTCAAATTGTACAAGAGGCATAGCCTGCGACTGTAACCCTGCAACCCTAATTGCTAAGGTATTTGGTATATCTTGATTATGATAATTTGCAAAGAGCTTGTATACTTTTCTTTTGAATGGACCACCACTTCTGTCATCTGAGAATTGAACATTATGTATGGTGCAAAACATGTGCACATCCAATATGCAGCCTCTGCTCAATCGCTAGCTCATTATAACCAATAAAAAGCTGTGACTCTCTGCAACCTGAAAAAGCTAGCTTTTGCATTGTGCTTCTGTGTTGGGAGGGCTTTCCCCTCGCCTACCATAGATACTGATTATCTCTATGTTCCCTGCTCCTCAGTCTGATTTTACATTCATTTATCTGGCAGAAATGAAATTCTGAAAACATATCTGAAATTTTTGTGGACACAGAAAGGGAAAAACAAGTTGTACCCGAAATGGTTTGCAATTGAGTAGGTATGGTATGGTGTTCTGATGTAGGTATTTAAGGAAATTGTGGTCTTGGTTTTTCATCCCTTTACTTATAAGTTTTCTGGACCTCTGCATAGAATCACTGATTCATCTTTCTTTTGAAAAGAATTGAATTTAACCATCTGCTAAATATATGGCGAGTTCCTCTCTAAAATGTCATCATTCAGTACAGCAAAACCAGAAAAGAATCTGAAGCCACAGTGAGGACGATGTCCCATCTATATAAATTTCCTTTGGTATCTGGCATCTGTGTTTGATTGTGGATTCCCCCTCTCAAATACTTCTGAAAATTAACAAGCTTTGCCTTGTACATAGTAGATTAACAGTTTGTTTTAACTTTTAACTGCATGAAGGTCTCCTTCGGTTCAGGAAATCAAAACCCCATTTGAGATAATTGCGGCTGACAAACTATCCTCCCTGCTCCTAAGAATCTGCCCTCCATTGGACAACATTATTAGGACAACTATCCAGAACTGTGGCTGTCCCACCTTCCTTCTCTCCCTCCTCTTTCAGCTAATGTTTCCTTCTTACCATGCCTCATATGCAGAGACACATTTTCAGTCTACATTGCCTGCGTTTCTATTCTTCCACTGAAACTTATTGCAGGAAAGAAACCATGTTGACTTTATGTTGTGTGTAACATATGTGCCTTGTTTGCCAAGTTCTTATTCCATAAATTTTGAAGCAGGAATTGCTTGATGGCCTAGATGTTATATGATGTGTTAACCAAACTTTTTGCTTTCATTGGGTAATTTACTGACAAATAAATTGTAACAATGTGGACTTTATCATTGCTGGTATCAAATTATCAGGATAATTTATGATGTGTGTATATTAAATGCAATAGATTCTCACATGCACATATACATAAACACACATATATTCTTCTTTATGTTACAGAGAACTTATTTTGCAAATGTATAATTCATTTTCAGTCAGATTACTTTTCTACATTTCTCTGTGACTTTTGAATGCTCTTCCCCCCATCATCAACTTTTCATTGAGTTTCCTTCCTTCCTTCCCTCCCTCCCTTTATTCTCCATTAATTTATCAACATTTAAACAAACCTCTTCAACTTCCACCTAGGTTTTAATAGGTTTGCAGGGCATAAACAAAGCATTCTTAGAAAGATAGCTGCCACAGAACAGTACAGGACTGTCTCAAGTATGTATGTATGTATGTATGTATGTATGTATCTATCTATCTATCTATCTATCTATCTATCTATCTATCTATCTATCTATCTATCTCTCTATCTATCTATCTATCTATCTATCTTATTAATTATCACCCATCTCAGCAGAGATTACTCTGGGTGGCTTACAAACATTAAAAACTATTACACGTTAAAATAATAAAACAAATAATAATAATAAATACCATTAAAAGATAGGGAGAATCAGAACACAAAGAATATGGGGAGAGGTCTTTTCTCATCCAATAGTCATTTCCAGAATGGTGTACCTCATTGGCGCCCAGGCTAACTAGCAGGGCTTCTTCAGACCCTAAAAAGTGGGTGAGGATCTCACACTGGGGGCTGGTTTATGATGTTCTAATGGGCAGGAACCATGGCAGAAAAGGATCTTCTCATGATCCCATTAACTGAAAATCTTTGACTAGTGGGGTCTGCAGCATGGCTCCACTGCCAGCGTGGACAGGTGGGCCAGTCCCATTGGGAAGAGTTGGTTCTTCAGGTAACAGAATAACAGAGTTGGAAGGGACCTTGGAGGTCTTCTGGTCCAATCCTGTGCTCAAGCAGGAAACCCTAAAACATTTTAAAACATATTATTTCCCAATCTCTTCTTAAAATGTCCAGTGTTGGAGCACTCATAAGTTTTGAAGATGAATATGCCATGAAAGGCTTTAAGGCTGATAAGCACCCTGGAAGCAAATCAGCAGGCAATGCAGCTCATGGAACAGTGGTGTGACATGGGCCACCCTATGGGCCCCAAGAACAGCCCACGTCCCTGCATTCTGCACTGGTTGTAGCTTCCAAATATTCTTCAAGAGTAAACCTGTGTAGAGTGCATTGCAATTGTCCAGGTGTGAGAATGCTAGAACTTGATAATTAGTGCAGGGACTCCCAATCCAAGAAAGGCAACTGGTGTACAACACAGATTTGTGCAAAGGATCTCTTATCCAAGTTTTCTGAACAGGAGTAGCAAGTCCAGGAGAACTCCCAATGTTCCATCCGGAAAAGACGCGTGGTAGACCGGGTTCCAACAAATAACTCTTTATTATTTAACAGCAAACAGTAACGGAACATTGGCTCAAGCCGCGGCAGCCCTTTATATAGAGGCTTGCCTGCCGGCTTGTAGCCAATGACATTACTTTCACTTTGCCACCTTTGAGCGGCTCCTTGGATTGGTTCCTAATGAACCAATCCTTTACTGGCCTTTCTGGTCAATCAGAAAAGACTACTTGGAACCTTCCAAGTTATACAGAACACCCAAGTTGTGCACCAAGTCTTTATGTGGTAGTACAACTCCATTCAGATTCAGTGACATTAATCTCTTGGATCTTGAAATTCCAGGTACCCAAAGCCATTTGTTCTTGCTAAGGATCTGTCAAAAATATATCCCTTCTCCAGATCCCCATAGTCTCCAGGCACCATGAGAGGGCAGTAATGGCATCATTTTTCACAAGTGGAAATATAGAGTTGAAATTGCCAATTTACCAGAAAACAAATTAAATTACTTTCTCTTTCACCTCTCATGTGCTCTCTATCACCATTGTCTATCTTTGTGTCTTTACCACTTATACTTGATTTTCCAATCTCTGTCTCTTTTGTATTGACACTTAAGTGTTAAAGATACTTAACCGGAACTCTCTGTTTGGGAGCTTTATGTTCTGGTCCTGGGTTTGTAAGTCTCTCATCTGATTGTGAATTCACTGTCTTTCCATTGGGGTACTTTCTTATATCCAAAAATAATTGTGTCATTTTTCTCTGAAGCTATATAATACTGTCATAGTATCAATCGCAACTTTTGTTCTCTTGGCTAGAAAAGCAGCTAAGACAGGGGTGTTAAACTTGATTTCATTGTGGGCCACACAGGGTTATGCTTGACCTTGTAGGGCTGGGGGGTTGTGTGGCTAAGGACATGGACATGGTAGGTGTGGCCAGCTCAATGTCAGTCATGTTGGAGGCATATATAGTGGCCAAGTGTTAAGGCAGGACTTCCCTCATTCTCATTATAATCTCCTTCCTTCTTTCCTTCTTTCCTTCCTTTTCTTCTTTTTCCTTCCCTCTTCATCCCCCTCTCTTCTCCTTCCTTCTTTCCTTATTTTTCCTTCCTTGCTGTCTTCCCATCTTTCCTTCTTTGTCTTTCCTCTTTCCCTTTCTCCTTTCCTGTCCCTTCTTGCATGCTCAAATGCAAAAGGGGAAACATTTCTCCTTTTGTTTTATTTTTAGTTTGTTTTCTTAGCTCTCTGCCAGCAAAAATGGAGTCTGAGGGGCACACCCCCTGGGCTGAATCTGGACTGCGGGCTTTGAGTTTGACACCCCTGAGCTAAGAACTTCTTACCTTTCCTCTCTGTGTTCAGTCTAATGTTTCTTCCATGTAACATTGTAAAAAATATTGTCCATTTCTATTGAAAACTAAGTATAATATCTTACCTTCATTAATATGTCCTTGTTGATTGCTGGTTTTTTTTTCTTCAAATTATTTGATTTGTTAGAAATACACATAACTTTGCTTCTAGGAATTTAAGATGGCAAACATAGCACTTCTCATTTCCAGGTTTTCTCCACAGCAGCAACAACCCTGTACTATTTAAGAGGTTGCATTAAGATACAGTGACAGAGCCAAATCACCCAGTGAGCTTCTGTGGCATAAGCTGGACTTGAATCTGGATTTCCACTCTTCACCAAGGCTTTTATCACTCTATCACACTAGTGTTCCCTACAATTGATCCACCAGGAAGGAAGGGACTAAATTTGCTCTCTGAAACATCTGTGAAAATTTTCCTTAATGCCTGCTCAGATGATGCTGGTTTACTTTCTTCTTCAAACACCTTTTCAAAATCTATTTTCAGTTAAGTCTTTGGTACAGTGATTTATTCCCCATATCCACTGTGACAAAGGCTAAAACTTGTTTTGTCTCTGGCTCTCTGTTGTCTCCCAGTGTCAGATTTCTAATCTCAAGAAGTTTAGAGTAGCAACTTTGATCATATTGTAGTGAATAGAAATTTTGATCAGAGTCTTTTGTGAGGATTAGCTGTAATTAGCCCATCTGGTAATGTCCAGTAAGATCAAGCATGGTGAGTGAGTTCTTGGTCCCCTCAATTAAATAATATCATCTGCTGGGATCTAGGAAGCTTGCCTTATTTGCTGTAGGACCGTTCCCCTGGAGATCCATATGGTTTTGTTGTAATGATCTTAAAATCTTTGAAAGTCTGGCTATTCTCCCAGACTTTGGGATAGGAAAGCTGCTGAGCCCCTGCAGATTGTTTTCTTGTTGGTAAGATTGGTTTCTGTTCTGTTCTGGATATCTATAATCTGTTTCTTAATTTTTATTGTTCTTCATTTCAAAGTGAAAGCTGCCAAAAGCATTTGAAGTTGCATGGCCTCTAAAATCAATAAAATAAACCATACAAATCAACCTATTACTGCTAAAGCCCATGTCACACTGCACCAACGGATGCAAAGAGGATGTAAAACAGAGAGAAACACTTGCCATCCATTGGTTAACGTGATGCATCCGTTCTGTACTCACTGCGTGCGTGATTCATACGTTCTATCCATCCAGCATCCGTCGACTGAGATTTCATCCACTCAAAAAGTTTTGAGCTGCACAAAACTTTTTGAGCGGATGAACTTTTCGCAGCGTCCATTCTACATCCACGACACATATGGGGAACAAACGTTCTACGTCTGTTGTCATCTGTTAAATGTCTGCTGTATCCGCTTGGCATCTGCTGCGCATCCGCACAACTCGCATCCATTGATCTCCACCATGGATCAACGCACACTCCTTTTGGTAGCCGCCATCATTCAACACCAGAACCAAGCCCTCTTCAGACTGTTTCACCTTTTCTATGCAAGGAGAAGAAGGAGACGTCCAAGAGCTGTCTGAGTCCAAAGATGGATCGGGAGAAGAGTGGAGTTTGGACTCTATGACAAGCTGATGGTAGAGCTGAGGAATGAAGACACTCGTGCATTCCAGCACTTCATGAGGATGCCTCTAGCCATGTTTGATGAAGTTGTGCAGCGGCTGACACTGAGGTTGACCAAGGCAAACACCTATTTCCGGCCCAGCCTGGAACCTGGGCTCAAGGTGGCACTCATTCTGCGCCACCTGGCTTCAGGGACCACCTACAGGAGCATGCAGTACGGCTGGAGGGTGCCACACAACACCATCAGCATTGTGGTCAGAGAAGGGGTGTGGGCCATCATCGAAGAATACAAGGAGGAGCTCCTCCAGTGCCCCTCCACTGAAGAAGGATGGAAGAAAGTTGCAGAGCAGTGGTATCATAGATGGAACTTCTCACACACCGTTGGAGCCATCGATGGCAAGCACGTGGCCTGCAAAGCGCCAGCCAACTCAGGGTCCTCTTATCACAACTACAAGGGCTTCTTCAGCATCATCCTCTTTGCCATGGCTGATGCTGACTACAAGTTCATGTACATCAATGCTTCAGGCAACGGGTCAGCTTCAGATGCCCAGGTGACCTCAAGGGTGGGCTGGAATGCAACCTCATCATGGGTTTTCCAGATCCAGACCCCCTACCCAACGACACACAAGATGTGCCCTACTTCATCGTGGGGGATGACGCCTTCTCCCTCAGAACCTACCTCATGAAGCCCTACACTTCCAGATGCCTCACCCATGAAGAGAGGATCTTCAACTACAGGCTGTCCAGGGCATGACGGGTGGTGGAGAATGCCTTTGGCATCCTGGCCAACAGGTTCCAGGTACTTCTCACCACTATGCAGCATCGCCCACAGACTGTGAGGAACATCGTGGAAGCTTGCTGCATCCTGCACAATCTCATGTGCACCCGCTACCCAGTGTTGCAGAACAGGCTTGTAGACTGTCAACAAGGCAATGGGGCCATGGAGCCTGGTGAATGGAGGCAAGGACAAAACCTGATAGATGCTGTGGATGTGCAAGGCCCCAACAGAGCTTCACATGAAGGGAAGAAGCAGTGCAAGCTCCTGAAACACTGGTGCAACTCCCCAGCTGGAGCAGTGGTGTAGCAAGACAGGATGGTAGATGCTTAATGGATGCTTCCTTGAGCCTGTCTCATAACACTGATGAGATTGTGCCATGTATGTTGAGTGGCCCTACAATGAACAGGGCATTTAATAAAGAGTTGTGTTTATGTTGAAATGTGTTGATTAATGAATAAATTGTTATTGATAAAAAGAGCCATATGTGTGGCAGCTGGGAGGATGGACCATACAGTCCCACTATGCTTGCACTGGAGGTTTATCTATCCCACAACTATCCTTACCCATCCCACAGCTGTTATCCATTCCACAACTATCCTTACCCATCCCACAGCTATTATTCATCCCACAGCTATCCTTGCCCATCCCACAGCTATTATCTATCCCACAGCTCTACTTGCCCATCCCACAAGCATGCAAAGGCTTAACCATTATTAAGTAAAAGAAATGAACCAAGTGTGTGAAGCAAAGATAACCTTTATTAATAACAAAGTGTAAAAGCAAAATGACCCAAGTAAAGTGTCTCAAGCAAAGATAAAGTCAACAGGTAACAACTCAGTCTCTGGCACTGTTCTCAAACACTCTGAGGCATGCCTATGGTCTCAGGTGTAAAGGGTCCAGGGGCTGCAGAGGTGGCAGTGGCTGGAGTGCTGGTCTGAGGCGCCATTGGGGTGCCTGGCTGCAAGAGGACAACAGGAGATGGTGTGTGCAGGAAGCTCTCAGACAGCTGGCTCAGGCCCATGAGGTTGAGAGGTCCTTCATCCAGGACCTGGGATGTCAGGCATAGGACCGATGACAGATGTTCTGTTGAGGGGCTTGGCTGTGGGGTGGAGGAAGGAGGAGTGTAATGGGTCTGTCTGGTCTGCAGCTGGGTGAGGTGAGGCATAGGTGGCATCTGTGGCATCGGTGGTGTCGCTTGCATCGGTGGCATCTGTGGCAGGCAATGAACCTGGGCCTGGACTGGGAAGGGCTGCCTCTGTTGAGGGAAGTCCTGGTAGCTGTAGCCTTGGTAGGAGAGGGACTGTTGAAAACCTTGGAAGGGCTGTGACATCGCCTGGGGTAGAGGAGCAGACCTGGAGTGGGTGGGAGCAGGCTCAGCTGGGCCTGGAGGGTGGTGCAGAAGTGCAGTGATCCTCTCTTTCATCACCTGGTACTGGGGCTCGGGCATGTCCATGAGGGTCTGGGTCACGTAGGTGAGGAAAGGGCTTGCAGTTTGAGGATGGAATCTCGAAGTGTACCAGCTGAGAGAGGAGATCTGCGCTGTTCTTGATTGTGTCCCTGATCTCCAAGAGGACAGTGTGGCTCTGTCCCTCTGATCTGCCTCTCTGCTTTCTGTGGAGGTGGAGCTGGGTGTGGGTGTGGGCTGGTCTCTGGTGGCTGCGGCCTCGTCTTGCTCCATCTGCATCGGGGATCCTCCATGTGTTCCGGCATGGGGTGTGCAGCTGTCGGGGGGGTTTCTGTCGTGGGGTGCTCCGCAGACACCTGCCTGGACACACTGGCTGTTTCCTGGCTGGAAGAGGAGTGCCTCTGTGGGCTGTCTGAGGGAGAGGGTTGACAGAGGGGCTGCTCCTTGGTGGTGGATCTCAGCCTGCAGGAAGCTGCACTTGGCCACAACGTAGGTCTCCCGGTCCATGAGCTTGACAGCGGCCTGCCCGGATCTCTTCAGGTGCAGCTTGCCATACCAGGTGTGCATATGCTTCCACCACCCCAGGAGGACATCAGAAGTGTAGCCCAGGCTCTCCGCCTTCTCTCTCCAAGCCGCCTGCTTCCACTTGGTGTCTCGATATAGCCTGTGGCCCTTCCTTCACAGGTACTCGTTCTCCCTCAGCCATTTGAGCACCTCCTCCTCATGGTCCTCTGCAATGGAGTACTGTTTCCTCTCCCTCTTCTCCTTCTCCTTCGATTGCCTCTTCCTCCCTCTGGCAGGGCCTTCTGGGCCCTCATCAGCAGGGCCCTCATCAGCTGGTCCACCACACCAGTAGTACCAGCAGCAGGAGCAGCACCAGCAGCAGCACCAGCAGCACCAGCAACAGTAGCACCAGCAGCAGCAGCAGCAGCAGGAGGAGCACCAGCGGCACCAGCAGAAGCACCAGCAGAAGCACCAGCAGCAGCAGAGTCAGCACCAGGGGGTGGGATGGTGGTTCTGTCCTTCTTTCCAGGGCTGGCAGGATTAGGCACAGGCTTCCTCTTCTTCCCCATGGTCTCTAATGAAGATGTCTCTGGCAGCAGGTCTTTCCTCTGAATGGTGAACTGCTTGCGAGCTGCCTCCTTTTATATCCGTGGAGCTTACGCAATGCATCCTCCCTGCATGCACAGTGAACGCTTTGCATCCGCTATGCATCCGCTAGGCGTCTGTGATGCATCCGCGTCATCCGCTACGCATCCATTCCATCTGCTACACGTCCGCTTTGCTGTTCTCCTCCGGAACCCCTGCGGACGTGCCATCTGCTTCCATCTGCTAGGCTTCCGTTGAGCATCCACTTAGCATCCTCGCTATGTCCTCTCCCCATCCGTTCCTTTCCATTGTTGTCCACTCTGTCTATGCAAATTTTTGCCCCTTTTGAGAGCGGATAACAACGGATGGAAAATGTGCTCGTCCGCTGTGTCCTTTTAACATACGTTTTGCATCCGTCGGCCAGTGTGACCTAGCCTTAAGGGACCAGAGGAAAATGTAGCTTGTAGTATTATTCCTGACTATACTTGGATACTGTTCATTTCATTGAAATGTAAAGAAAAATAGTGCCCAATGTTACCTTTTTTAATGAGGAAAAGTTGAAAAAAAAATCTGTCCTTACTTGTAACGCTAAATGCTTAATGTCTCTATGCATCTCAGATTCTTAATAAAACTTATAACTTCAGGGATTCCAGGTGTATGCAGGTCCCACCACACATTTTTATGAGTAGATAACTATGATTGTAATCCCATAAATATATATTCAAAAGTAACCCAGTTAACTATGTATACTTCTCTTCCCAATGAATATGTGAATTGGGATATTTAGTTTATTAAAATATAAAGTGCACTGAATTGAACTGGCTATTTCTTTGTTTTCATTCCTTCATGTAATACTTCTATACATTATCTGATCTTATTTATTTCCTGTTCCTAAAATATAGAAATAAATCACATTTATTTCAGCTGAACTTTCATTTATTTTTAATATCTTTAAAACAGCAATATTGTTTGCTTAACCTTGGTTTGTGTGTATATTAAAACAGATAATTTTCACTTCTGTTTCCTTCTTCTGTCTGATTTTCTACATCTGGTCTTAACCCTCCATACTTTTTTTACTTTTTTATTTTCTGGTGAATTCAAGATTACTAAATAAAACTTTCAACATAATTATGTTGCTAGCCTATTTATTGAGGACTAACCAAGGAGGCAATGTCTTCTTTAATTGGTCAGTTACTTCACTATTTAACGTGTAACTTTATATTTTGAGTACAATTGCATATTAAAAGCATCTTTGCTTTCTACCCACAACCCATCATCTCCTCACCAATGTACCAAGGGGTAAAATAATAGTATTTTGTTGCTTAGTTGCACTTCTGTTTTACATAAAGAGTGACAAGCTTTCTCTACATTGCTCTTTCCACTATTAAGAACGTATAGTTTCTACTACAATTGATGTTATGCCATTTCTCACTTTAAGAATTAGTCCATGGAGGAGAGCACTCATCATATATTGTTCCAACGTTCTGACATAATTCTTCTTCTAGAAATCTATGTTCTATTGGAAAGACTGTTGGATCACTTTAGACTTATCTAAAGTGACTGATAGAGGAGCCTTTCTTTATACCTAGTTCTAAATTTGTCAGATTGAATTGGAGAGCTTGCAAACAAAATATCTACTCTATCATTCAGCTCTGACTATTCCCTAAAGCCAACTGTTAATCAAATGGGAATAATAATCTAGGTTGTTTCTTTTATCCCCACGTCCACATAATCAGGTAGCAAAAATAAATTTACACCCCAGTAAGCAGATTGCTCGACAGTATTTACAGTAGTGGATAATAAGTGGCTTGCTATGAGTGGTTTATTTCAGTTACTGTCCTTTTGGGAAGGATATTCTTTCATCCCCACAAATATAGACCACATGGTGACTCAGATTTTCAATCATGACTACAGATTTCCTGAACATTTTATTATTTATCTTTAAGACCCACTCTGCATTTGACATTAAGAAATGAAACAAAGGTTTTGCAGAGCTTTTGGTAAAATATAGGCAATGAGTAATTTGTGAAAGAATTGCAAAAAAGTGAAGAGGTCAATCTTTGGACAGAAGTTATTACTTCTACAATATTAAGGAAGTCCAGTTTTATTAAACTTATGACTCATGTAGGCATTGGGGCAATAGAGGTGTGAATTCTCTTGTTACTAACTTTCCCATCTAAAACACAGATCTCAGCAAATATATCCAAGAGCTATTTTTGATCTTAGAATGGAGGTCAGGGTTAATTACCTCAGCATATTAGAAGAGATATCAATGAAAACTATAGTGTTCTAAAACAGGAAGGAACGAAGGAAGAAAGGCATATGCAGGTAGTGTTTGAATTACAACAGTTCATTTAGTGATCATTCAAAGTTAAAATGGCACTGAAAAATGTGGCTTATTACCATTTTTCACAGTTATGACCTTTGCAGTATCCCCATCATCATTTGATCAAAATTCAGATCCTTGCCAACTGGTTCATATTTATGACCATTACTGTGTCCCAGGTTTACCTTTTTTGACAAGGAAAGTCAATGGGAAAATCAGATTCACTTAACAACTGGGTTACTAACCTATCAATTTCAGTGATTCACTTAACAACTATTGCAAGAAAGGTCACAAAATGGGGCAAAACTTTGTAAACAAATGTTTCACTTAACAAAAATTTTGGGCTCAATTGTGATCATAAGTCAAGAATTACCTGTAATGACAAAGTTTATATCTTTCCCCAATTTTGTAATAAATAGATATGAAGTGTAGCCAAGAAACAGCTATGTAGTGTCTGAAATAATATATAACCTTCCCAGATTGCTCAGACAGAAAATGTATGTCAGTTAAGAGAAGGATGACCTAAATAATTGTTTTGTTTCAGGTAGAATGGATAATGAAGTTGAAAATAGGGAAAGACTGAATTAATGTAAACAGAAACTGTAAAGGGGTGAGATTTTCCTCTAACCTGAAATACTAGATGTTGACACTTAATCTTTTCTAGGCAATGAAGAAAATTGTACAAGGTTTAGTTTGAATTTGCTTTTAAGAGATTTGGATTAGGGAATATCTAATTCTTTAGTGGTCCTCAGAAGAGTCACCATTCATGTTGCTCAATCAAAATGAAAAGATAGCTTGAGTAGCTATGTATACCATATGATGATTTAGATCTAGGATAATTTAAATGTAAACATTTAAAATGTAGCTATGCAGGAATATATTCAATTTCTTGTTCCACTAATGAGTATGTTAACTAATAATATTAATTTTGGAAGATGTTAATAGAAATTGAAGAATAACAGATTATTATTCAAATAGTTTAGAATCTCCTGTAACATTTCTAGGCCTATTTATATATTTTAAAAGTTATTCTGAGAATTTGATTTTGATATTTGGTTATATGGCCCAATTCATATATTACTGGGTTTAGATAAATAATGGAATTCAATGTGGTCAGTTGTGGTGATGATCACAGTTTTACATTGTTTTAAAAGGAGACCAGACTGAATAATGAAGGACTGAGGTATTGATAGCTCACAGTATCTTCTGAATCAGAAATCTCTGTAAGGAGAAATATCAGAAAGGTCAGGATGGTAAATGGGCCTGTGAGACCAAAGCTCTGCTCCTTTTGCATGAATGCCATATACATGGCAACCATGCAAACAAGCAATGGAGCATTGATTGCCTGCTCCCTCTGCCATCTTGATTTTTTTTGACTCTTACAATCCATGGACTCACCCTTCCGAATGACTTTACATGAGAGAAAGGGAATACCAGTCTCTTAGGATGCCACTTTTTGCAAAGGCTATTATTTTTTTTTTAGAAAAAGCTTTTTCTTAAGAAAAAAAAGTTCTTTTGTTCAAATGAAATATGCTAGTTGGTGAATGCATTCATACTTTACATAATTATTGTGAAAATGTTGCTTCTTTTGTAGACTAGTAGAACTTAAATCTTTTCTTTTGTTTTCTTCTATTAGCCTCCAAAAAGTGGTTAAATAAGTGATGATTAATACAGCATGGACAGTCTCTACAACTTACTTTATATCTTTATTTTCTATTTTTTTTTAATTTAGGGATCTTTTTATGCCTTTATTTGATGTCAGAAGTATATGGAAAGATGGCACTCCAGATAGTCAAGCTTACCACTGCAGTCCCGTACTCCATTTTCATTGGCAAGGTAGCCACGATGCTTTGCGAATGAGCTGTGATCTCCTGGAGATGCTGTCAGGCTCTTGTGTAAAGGACATGCTCTGGCCTGAAGAACAAAGACAACAGGAGCTAACCTCCGGTCACATGCACTGTTCCCGCCAAAAGAGGTCCTGTCATGTACATAGCCAATGAGATATCTGTAAAGGATTGCATTCCCTTGTACATTGCCCCCTTTCTCTTTCAACTCATTGATTGTGTCAAAATTGTCCACGTTTGTAATAGTAACTTTCAAAAACTATTGTACTAAAAATAAAATTGCACTCAATAAAAAAATGAAAGAATCTTCTGTGTATTTTTAATAGCAATTGCTAAAAACAAAAAGGGGAATATCCAGGGATAACGATTCTCTGTTAAAACTATATACATTTAGAAATTATTATTGATGAACTTCAATGAAAAGCCAAGACTATTTTCCACAGGATACAACTTTCTTACTAATTGCTTGCACATGAATAATATTAAAAAGATGAATAATTTTGGGTCATTCTACTGCTAATATTATTAATACAACAGATAAGAAAAGGGACATATCTGAAGCACATGGATTATATTATTCTGGATTCTAAGAAATAAAGGATTTTAGGAGTTGACTGACTGGATTTAATTAGATATTGGCTGATCTTAGGATTTGGTGTTAAAACAAGATACTGTTTTTTCCTATCACTAATGCCAACTTTTAGACATGAATCTAGCTCATATTTGCAGAACTGCATCAAGGAATTTTTGTTGCCTTTTAAAAAAAAACTAATATTTCACTGCTAACATTGGCATTTATAAAAGATAATACCATGTTCCTTTTCAAAGAGCTGGAAGAAACTATGGTAGGTTTTGGGCTGGTGTCTCTGTTATGGAGCTATCTGAACCAGAATCCTCCTGAAGTTGTCACTCATGCATTGATCACCACTCAGCTGGACTACATACAGTCCTCGATTTACAATAGTTCATTTAGTGAACGTTCAAAGTTATAGTGGCACTGAAAAAAGTGTCATGATAGTTTTTCACAGTTTACAACCATTGCAGTATTCCCACAGTCATGTGATCAAAATTCAGATGTTTGGCAACTGGTTCATATTTATGACCATTGCTGTATCTCAAGGTCATGTGATCACGTTTTGTGACCTTCTGACAAGCAAAATCAATGGGAAAACCAGATTGACTTAACAACCAGGTTTTTAACTTATCAATTGTAGTGATTTACTTAACAACTGTGGCAAGAAAGGTCAAAAAATGGGAGAAAACTCACTTAACAATTGTCCCAGTAAACCACAGAAATGATGGGTTCAATTATGGTTGTAAGCTGAAGACTATCTGTACTATAGTATGCTCTATATTAGGTTATCAAACTCGAGGCCCACGGGCCAGAGGCCATATGCTGGCCATGCCCCGCTTTAGTGAAGGGAGGAAAAAGTAATGATACATTATGTGAGGATAACATAATGCCACAAGTTTGACACCCCTACTATATATATAAACTGACTTTGGAATAGAAATTGTAGCTAGTGTATAATGCAGTGATGGATTGATAGCAAGATAACCTGAGCAGTGTAAAAAAGCTTCTATTTTAAAGACATGGCATTGTACTGATTATCAGTAGGTTTCCATCCCAATTCATAGTGGTTCTACACAATCTTATATGATTCAACACTGGGATGCATTTGGCAACTGCCTGCCAGACTCAAGTCTTGAATCAAGTCAACAAATGAGGATTTATTAAGTATCCCCCCCACCATTTTTATTGGAGGGTATAAATGACAAGATTTTTTGTATAATAGCCTCATTTTATAGAATTCTGTCCCCTAATAGGTGAACACAGCTGCAGTCATCCTTTCTTTTCATAAATAAGTGAAAACAATCCTGCTCAGTCAGGTCTCTGACCCAATCTGAGGGAAACCATTATATAAAAGTATTGAAGAATGGTTGAATGTATTTACTTTACTTTTTACTGTGTATTTTTATTTCTTATGTTGTATGCTGCCCAGGGTCTATTAGGCTTGGGACAGGCTATAAATGTTATTCATTAAATAATAAATAATCAGTTATATTAAGAAGACAGCAGCAGCTTCTTCCAAACATCTGCCAGAGTAGAAGCCCCGTGGGAGGGTTTATCAGATTCAAATTAAATTTTGAACTGGCATTCATAGAGTCATAATACTCATTGGTAAAGATTATGGGACAATAATGTTCATATTCTAGGACAGGATCATGAAATAATAATATTCCTTCTCAATAACTAGAGCAGTTGCTAATATTGTTATTGTTAATCAGAATTCACTACATTACAGACTTTGCTTCTCTGGATGGCTGATTAGAAAGAATAATATGTACAGTACAAATGTATTCTAGTATAAACTGTTTTTAAAACTGAAATAAGAAGGCAAAGATACTTGCATAATTCATACAGGTTACAAAATGCATCAGTCATAATGTTTGAATTGCCTTAGTGGAGATTTTGATTACAGAAAATCTCCAGTCCTCTTTATGGTTATACAGTATAATGTCAAGCTGCATAAGTAAGCTTTGTTTGCCAGTTTGCAATCAGTCTAGGTTTTCCCGGCTTAGATTCTAGTCAGCAGTAGATTAAAAAGGATGAAGATCAACTTGTTTGCTGAAACATATTTGGAAAGATAACGTACTTACAAAACATGACTCTTTCAACGAAGAGGAGTTTGCTTGAAGCCAAGAACTGTAAACCTTACCGAAGACTTTAATCTCCTTATTTTGATTTTAAAAAAGAAAACATTCTCACCTTAATGGCACAGCTTTAGAGAAAATGTGTTTATGCTGGAGGCATACAATGGACAGAGCCAGTTCATTTGGAAAATTAAACAGTCTGAAAACCATATGTGAGCTTTGCAAAAGCTTTGTTGGAATTGCCCATCATCTTTTCTGCTGTTTGGTTTTGTAGCTTTTGCCAAATAATCAGTCAACTCTTCAGGAAAAAATTATAGCAAAGAGAAGCAAGCAGATTCTGGGTAAGATAAAATATTTACAATAAAATCCACTTCTCATGACCATTGCACATACACATACAAACAAAATATACCAACAGAACAGGCAGTTATAATTAGAACAATATGGTCATATGGTAAAACCTATTTGCCAGTTTGAAAGGGAAACAGAGAACAAATACAACTGCTTTGATTATTTGTAGCATTTCATTAATAATTACAGGAGCATTTCTCCTTCAAAGAGGTACTAAAGTGTATATTGGGGGGGAGGGAGGGAGAGGGAGACTCAGATCTTGGCATCATCTGCAAATGATAACGTTATATCATATGCATCATGATATTGGAAAACAAATGGTAAACAATATGTAATTTTGATCTTTATTTGGTGCTGTTGTGATTCATCACATGTGATGTCATTTCCCATCCCTACAGTTATATGCCACACTAGGAAATGGTTTCTTGAACCATGATTGGCTGAATAAATCAAAATTATCTGGGTTTTTATGGCATGACAAATAATAAAATAGGGTTTGTAATGTAAATCACCTTCAGTTCATACAGTATGCAAAACTGAACAATTTACACTGTGACATAATGTAAAATGAAACCATGTGTGTGGAAAAATAAAAAGTGAACATTACCAGTTGTAGTTGTTTCACAGAATTTTTTGCAATAATCAATGCCATGTTCTCAATTGTTCTCAGAAATATCATCACATAAGAGCTGACCAGGTAGCACCAAAGTATAATTTTACATAATATGTATCTGGTTACATCTGACTAATCAAGATTAGAAGAAAAAATAGAAACTAGAGCAGACACTTGCACCAAAGTTTGTAACATTAGTATTTATGTAAAATATGGGGTTTTTTGCAGAGTGAGTATGAGAGTTGGTGTTTTTATGAAGGCAAAGTGAATATCTATGATACAGAGAAGACTTTTTATTGTATCAACATTAAAAATGCTGGAAAAAATCCAAGTAACTAATTTCCAGAAATGTATTAAAGCAACAATTTTTGAGATGAATGGTCAATCTGACATGGAGACTGAGCATAGAATAGTTCTCTCTGTGTGTGTGTGTGTGTGTGTGTGCGTGAGTGCATACACCCGAGAGAGAAAATACTGTATGGCTGATAATGAAATATATCAATCAGGCCCAATCAACCACACACAAAAGACTCAGATTAAGTACTTTATTGTGTTCTATCTATGGTACAGGAATCTCTCTAGACTGCTTACTTTTTCTAGGAAACAAACAGATAAGGTTCCATGGAACTTAAAGGAGGGAAATGGGTCAACTCTGCAACAACCCAAGGCTAACTTTCTGCTTGATCCCACCTCCTTGGCTGGCTGGGAATTTCCCAAAAATGAACACAACGGCAATATTTGAAAGAACATTGGCATTGGCATTCTGTGTAGTTTCTTGTTTTTAACACACAGATTGATTTCTGAATCAAAAAGTTGCATATAAGTAGTCTTTGATTTATGACCATAATTGGGACTGGGATTTCCATTGCTATACAAGGTGATTGTTAAGATCTAGGTTTTACAAACTCCTTTGCTACAATTGTTAAGTGAATCAATGCAGTTCCCACATTAACTTTATTTGGAGGAAGCCAGCTGGGAAAGTAAAAAAAATGACAATCACATGACCTGCAATCATCATAAATATATTCCAACTGCTAAATTGGAATATATTTTGATAATAAACAGTAGAGTTGCTGTAAGTCAAGGACTGATTATATAAGTCACTTCTTCCAGTGCTTAATTGTGTATTCAATCCTAAACTGATTCCTTGTTGGTTCCATCAAGTTAAAAAAATGTAGACCATATGCTATTTCGTTTGTAATCAAAATGTCTTTTTTTCTGAATCAGTTGTAATATCAGTTGTAATGTAATCAGCATTTTATGGATTATTAATGTAAGAAGCAACTCATTCAGAAGCGGACCTAATACAACAGTAAATCTATTTAGACTTCTTTGAAAGTCTAGATTTCACCATGCTTACTTCTGTATTTGACAAATACCTTCCATAATATTTGCAGATAAAAATACTTTTTTAACAACCTCTCTTTGTTACTTTCTCTATTTTTCTTACTCTCAACTATATAATCATATCTGTTCTGGCATCATGTTTTGGTTTGGTTTTATTGTCTATAAAAAACTTTGGTAGATTAATTTGGTATTGCAATGATACCGAGGTCACAGAGAATGTTTTCTATTTTGAAAAAAATTCTTCCTTTTGAAAAGAATATCAATGCATGTTCAAAAGAATATCAATGCATGTTTAGTTCAGTGGTAAATAACATGGCAGGACCTCAAAGCTTACTATTTATATAATTGTATGTACACTGCTCAAAAAAAATAAAGGGAACACAAAAATAAGACATCCTAGATCTGAATGAATGAAATATTCTTATTAAATACTTTGTTCATTACATAGTTGAATGTGCTGGCAACAAAATCACACAAAAATTATCAATGGTAATCAAATTTAGCAACCCATGGAGGTCTGGATTTGGAGTTACACTCAAAATTAAAGTGGAAAAAAACATTACAGACTGATCCAACTTTGATGTAATGTCCTTAAAACAAGTCAAAATGAGGCTCAGTAGTGTGTGTCACCTCCACGTACCTGTATGACCTCCCTACAACACTTGGGCATGCTCCTGATGAGGTGGCGGATGGTCTCCTGAGGGATCTCCTCCCACAACTGGACGAAAGCATTGCCCAACTCCTGGATAGTTTGTGGTGCAATGTGGCATTGGTGGATGGAGTGAGACATGATGTCCCAGATGTGCTCAATTGGATTCAGGTCTGAGGAATGGGTGGGCCAGTCCATAGCATCAAAGGCTTCATCTTGCAGGAACTGCTGACACATTCCAGACACATGAGGTCTAGCATTGTCATGCATTAGGAGGAACCAAGGGCCAACTGCACCAGCATATGGTCTCACGAGGGGTCTGAGGATCTCATCTCGGTACCTAATGGCTGTCAGGCTATCTCTGGTGAGCACATGGAGGACTGTGAGGATCCCTAAAGAAATAACACCCCACACCATTATTGACTCACTGCCAAACTGGTCATGCTGGAGGATGTTGCAGGCAGCAGAACATTCTCCATGGCATCTCCAGACCCTGTCACGTCTGTCACATATGCTCAGTGTGAACCTGCTTTCATCTGTGAAGAGCACAGGGCACCAGTGGCCAATTTGCCAACTTTGGTGTTCTCTGGCAAATGCCAAACTACCTGCACAGTGTTGTGCCGACGTCCCACACCTGTGGACGTCAGGCCCTCATACCACCCTCATGGAGACTGTTTCTGAGTGTTTGAGCAGCCACATGCACATTTGTAGCCCACTGGAGGTCCTTTTGCAAGGCTCTGGCAGTGCTCATCCTGTCCCTCCTTGCACAAAAGCGGAGGTAGCGGTCCTGATGCTGGGTTGTTGCCCTCCTACGGCCTTCTCCATGTCTCCTGATGTACTGGCCTGTCTCATGGTAGCACCTCCATGCTCTGGACACTACGCTGCCAGACACAGCAAAATTTCTTGCCACAGCTCACATTGATGTGCCATCTTGGATGAGCTGCACTACCTGAACTACTTGTGTGGGTTGTAGACTCCATCTCATGCTTCCACAAGAGTGAAAGCACCACCAGCATTCAAAAGTGACCAAACCATCAGGCAGAAAGCATAGGAACTGAGGAGTGGTCTGTGGTCACCACATGCAGAACCACTCCTTTATTGGGGATGTCTTGCAAACTGCCTATGCTTTCCACCTGTTGTCTATTACATTTGCACAACAGAATGCGAAATTGATTGTCAATCAGTGTTGCTACCTAAGTCGACAGTTTGATTTCACAGAAATGTGATTGACTTGGAGTTACATTGTGTTGTTTAAGTGTTCCCTTTATTTTTATATATACATATATATACATATATATACATACATATAATGAAGAGCAGCCGTCCCTTCACACGGAGCCAAGCTGCACTGAAAGCCTCAAACACAAGAACAGAGTGTTGCCATCCAATCAAAGCCACAAAACAGACAGAAGAAACCAGAAATACCAATCAATCAAACTCCAAGTCCAATGAACACAGATCCAGGCTCCCAGCCAATCAGAATGGACCAGCCTCAAATTTGAAACCAGGAACTAATTCTATACAGGGGCCTGAGGATGGCAGATGGGATTATGCTGAAACGTTGCTACAACTTTAACAGAACTACAATGACGTGGGATAATACCCAAAGGAAGCTAAACAACACACATACATACATACATACATACATACATACGTGTGTGTGTGTGTGTGTGTGTGTGTGTGTGTGTGCTGTTCAGCTTCCTTCGGGTATTATTCCATGTCATTGTAACTGTGCTTTTAAAGTTGAAGCAACGTTTCAGCAGAATCTCATCTGCCATCATCAGGCTTCTGTATTGAGTTCGTATGTGGGTCAGGCTATCACAGCCATTAGTTTTAAATTTGAGGCTAGCCTACTGTTGTGCCAGGATGGTTTTTTTCTACATCCTGATTGGTTGGGAGTCTTGGTCTGTGTTTATTGGACTTGGAGTTTGTTTGATTGGTGTTTCTGGTTTCTTCTGTCTGTTTTGTGGATTTGATTGGCTGGCAACAGTGTGTTTCCATATTGGAGGCTTTCAGTGTAACATGGCTTCAAGTAAAAGGACGGCTATCATCTATTAGGAAACTAGGTTTCATCTGGGTGCCTGGTTGGGGTGTGTTTGAGCTGGAAGTATCAGGGGGAGTCTGTTTTTGCCCAGGTGTTTGCCTGGCTTGTGGTGTGGATATTTTTTTGTTTGAGAGTGCAGGCTTCCAAATGATTGACAGTCTGCTGGAATCATCTCTTCTATTCATGCTTTCAGGTCTTTTTTCAATCTCTATGGCTTCTCTGATGATTCTGTGGCTGGGGTTTTCTATAGTGGCTAGGGTTTTGGTGCCACTGAAGTTGATGCTATGACCTGTGGCTTTCATGTGTTGGACTAGTGAGGAGGTGTGTTCCAGCTTTTTTAATGCATTTTTGTGTTCATCCAGGCGGGTACTTATTCTTCTATTGGTCTGTCCAATGTATGTAGCCGGGCATGATGCACAACGGGCTTCGTATATGCCTTGGTTTTCCAGGTCAATTTTGTCTTTGGGGTTTCTCAGGATGGCTGCTATTTTTTTGTCTGTTTTGAAGGCAGTCTTGATGTGATGCCTGTGTAGTATCTTACTGATTTTGTCTGTAGTAGCTTTTATGTAGGGCAGGACAGCTGTTCCCTAGGTCTGTTCATCTTCTAGGTCTCTATTATGTCTTAGTGTATTTTTGTGGATCAAGCTGATGATTTTGTTTTTGTGGAAGCCATTGGTTGTCAGTACTTTATTCAGGGTGCATAGTTCAGTCTTGATATGTGTCTTGTCTGCCAGGTGTTTGGTTCTGGTGATTTGTGTTTTGGCCACGGAGTTTATCTGTGCTGGGTGGGATTGGGCATTGAGGTAGCAGTTGGTGTGTGATTTATTCTGGTATACAGTGTGTCCTAATGTGCCATCTATTCTTTTGTAGATTAGTACATCTAGGAATGGAAGTTGTTTGTTTGTTTCCGTTTCCATGGTGAACTTGATTTTGGGGTGTGTGCTGTTTAGGTGTGTTAGGAAATTGTTTAGGTTTTCTTTTCCATGGGGCCAAATCACAAATGTGTCATCGATGTATCTTAGCCATAGTTTGGGTTTGTGGGTGGCATTAGCCAGAGCTCTGGATTCGAATTCTTCCATGAACAGGTTTGCAATGACGGGTGACAGTGGTGATCCCATAGGGGCTCCTTCAATTTGCTTGTATCTTTGTCCTTTGTATATGAAATATGTGTTGGTTAGGCAGTGTTCTGTTAGTTCCATGAGGTCTTTACTTGGTTGGTATTTATTTTTGATGGTTTCAAGAGTTTCTTTTATCGGGACTTGAGTGAATAGTAAAACCACGTCGAAACTTACAAGAAGATCTTGTTCCACGTGTAGATCTTTGATCATTTCTAAGAAGTAGTATGAGTTTTGTACATATGAAGCTGCGGTTTCAGCATGGGGCTGTAGTTGTTTTGCTAAGTGTTTAGCTAGGTTTTGTAGTGGTGCTCCTTTGGAGCTGACCATGGGTCTGAGAGGTATGTCTTCTTTGTGTATTTTTGGGAGACCATATAGTTTGGGGCATCTGGAAGATTGTTCTCTTGGGATGATCATCTGTTGGATTTCTTTGCTTATGTGGCTGGTTATAATTTTCTTCTTGGTTAATTTTTCTAGATATGTGGTTGGGTCTGTGTTTATAGGTTTGTATGTGGAGTCTTGGAGTAGGTCTGTTAATTTTGTTTCATAGTCTTTTCTGTCCATTACTACTGTGGCATTTCCTTTGTCTGCTGGGAGTATTATTATGCTGTTATCATTTTTCAGGGTTTGTA
>BLBF01000053.1:5435327-5489761 GCA_015471245.1 Laticauda colubrina
GAAACCACCAAAAAATAATTTGCAAAAAGATGAATTCACAGCACTACAAACCCTGAAAAATGATAACAGCATAATAATACTCCCAGCAGACAAAGGAAATGCCACAGTAGTAATGGACAGAAAAGAGTATGAAACAAAATTAACAGACCTACTCCAAGACTCCACATACAAACCTATAAACACAGACCCAACCACATATCTAGAAAAATTAACCAAGAAGAAAATTATAACCAGCCGCATAAGCAAAGAAATCCAACAGACGATCATCCCAAGAGAAAAATCTTCTAGATGCCCCAAATTATATGGCCTCCCAAAAATACACAAAGAAGGCATATCTCTCAGACCCATAGTCAGCTCCATAGGAGCACCATTACAAAACCTAGCTAAATACTTAGCAAAACAACTACAGCCCCATGCTGAAACCGCAGCTTCATATGTACAAAACTTATACCACTTCTTAGAAATGATCAAAGATCTACACGTGGAACAAGAAGATCTGCTTGTAAGTTTCGATGTGGTTTCACTATTCACTCAAGTCCCGATAAAAGAAACTCTTGAAATCATCAAAAATAAATACCAACCAGCTAAAGACCTCATGGAACTAATCGAACACTGCCTCACCAACACATATTTCATATACAAAGGACAAAGATATAAGCAAATTGAAGGAGCCCCTATGGGATCACCACTGTCACCCGTCATTGCAAACCTGTTCATGGAAGAATTCGAATCCAGAGCTCTGGCTAATGCCACCCACAAACCCAAACTATGGCTAAGATACATCGATGACACATTTGTGATTTGTCCCCATGGAAAAGAAAACCTAAACAATTTCCTAACACACCTAAACAACACACACCCCAAAATCAAGTTCACCATGGAAACGGAAATAAACAAACAACTACCATTCCTAGATGTACTAATCTACAAAAGAACAGATGGCACACTGGGACACACCATATACCAAAAGAAAACACACACCAATCGCTACCTCAACGCCCAATCCCACCACCACCCAACACAGATAAATTCCGTGGAGAAAACACTAATTACCAGAACCAAACGCCTGGCAGATAAGACACATATAAAGACTGAACTATGCACCCTGACTGAAGTATTGACAGCCAATGGCTTCCAAAAAAACAAAATCACCAACTTGATCCACAAAAACACACCAAGACATATCAGAGACCTAGAAGACCAACAGACCTATGGAACAGCTGTCTTGCCCTACATAAGAGGTACTACAGATAAAATCAGTAAGATACTACACAGGCATCACATCAAGACTGCCTTCAAAACAGACAAAAAAATAGCAGCCATCCTGAGAATCCCCAAAGACAAAATTGACCTTGAAAACCAAGGCATATATGAAATTCCCTGTACATCATGCCCGGCCACATACATTGGACAGACCAATAGAAGAATAAGTACCCGCCTAGATGAACACAAAAATGCAGTAAAAAAGCTGGAACACACCTCCTCACTAGTCCAACACATGAAAACCACTGGTCACAACATCAACTTCAATGGCACTAAAACCCTGGCCACTATAGAAAACCCCAACCACAGAATCATCAGAGAAGCCATAGAGATTGAAAAAATACCTGAAAGCATGAATAAAAGAGATGATTCCAGCAGACTGTCAATCATTTGGAAACCTGCACTCTCAAATAGAAAGATCTCCACACCACAAAACAGACAAACACCTGAGCACAGACAGACTCCCTCTGATGCCTCCAACTCAAACACCCCCCCACCAGGCACCCAGGTGAAACCTAGCTTGCTAATGAATAATAGCCATCCTTTCACATGAAGCCAAGCTGCACTGAAAGCCTCCAACACAAGAACAGACAGAAGAAACCAGAAACACCAATCAATCAAACTCCAAGTCCAGTGAACACAGACCCAGGCTCCCAGCCAATCAGAATGGACCAGCCTCGAATTTGGAACCAGGAGCTCTGAGACCCACATCCACACAGAAGCCTGATGATGGCAGATGGGATTCTGCTGAAACGTTGCTACAACTTTAACAGCACTATAATGACATGGGATAATACCTGAAGGAAGCTAGTTTTTGCGGGGACTTACATGTGTGCTGTTCAGCTTTCTTCGGGTATTATCCCATGTCATTGTAGTGCTTTTAAAGTTGTAGCAATGTTTCAGCAGAATCTCATCTGCCATCATCAGGCTTCTGTATTGAGTTTGTATGTGGGTCAGGGTCTCACAGCCGTTGGTTTTAAATTTGAAGGTAGCCTATCATTGTGGCAGGATATGCTAGCCTCAAATTTAAAACCAACGGCTGTGAGACCCTGACCCACATAAAAACTCAATACAGAAGCCTGATGATGGCAGATGAGATTCTGCTGAAACGTTGCTACAACTTTAAAAGCACTACAATGACATGGGATAATACCATAAAATTGGAAGTATCTAGACAATGTTTCGATGAAGTCTCATTCATTATCTTCAGGCTTGTTTCTTCGGTTCTGTGCTTCTCAGAGTAATCATCACAGAGTCTGAGAACTCTTCTCCCGATCCATCTTCAGACCCAGACAGCTCTTGGACGTCTCCTTCTTCTCCTTGCGTAGAAAAGGTGAAGCAGTCTGAAGAGGGCTTCGTTCTGGTGTTGAATGATTGCGACTCCCAAAAGGAGTGTGCCATGATCCATGGTGGAGATCAATGGATGATGTGGAAGAGCAAGAGCAAGGCTGAAGAGGTCTGCCCACCACGGCTGCTGGACTGATAGTGAGATCCAGGTGATTTCCTCCCCCTTTTTATAGAAAATATCGGTTTTCCGCTAGGAGTCGTTTCACATACTCTAGACATCCTCCAGACATTCTAAATATCCAAGATACATCCCATATACAAATGTGTTTTCTGTTTTAATGCTTTATGTCCGAGCTGCATCCGCTTTCATCCTTTCTATGTCCATGCTACTAACGCTGTGTGGACGTTCCGCGTACCTTTCACTTCCTCCCTCTTTCCACTGGAGCAGATGTGAGTAGCACAGACGCCCAGAGGATGCCAAGAGGATACAGCAGACGTGTAACGGATGACAACGGACGTAGAATTTTTGTTGCCTGTATGTGTCGTGGATGTAGATCGTACTCGGCGGAAAGTTCATCTGCTCAAAAAGTTTTGTGCAGCTCAAAACTTTTTGAGCGGATGAAATAGCAGTAGACGGATGTTTCACGGATAGAGCGTATGAAAGACGTACGCAGTGAGTACACAACGGATGCATTGCGTTTTCCAACGGATGGCAAGCTTTTTTGTCCATTTTACATCCTCTTTGCATCCATTGGTGCAGTGTGACATGGGCTTAATACTCTGTCAACTGTGATTGACATTTTTTAACTTAACTTTTTTTAAAAAAATACCATTGTTTCTTCTGCTAACCTCATCATCTGCTACTGGCTGCGTAGCCATTTGGGACCAAGGGTTTGAAGAAGACCCATCTCATTGTGTACATTTCTTTTGAATATATAATTGTTTATAATTTTGTATATTTTGCACCAAAGGTAACTTGGAAGTTTATTTGACAAATGATGTGGAAGAACTGTTCATTGGGAATGTTAGGAAAGGATGTCCATGGTGTTGATGATTGATTGAGTTTAATTAGTTGAGGCAACTAGTGAATGTTAGAGAAAAACAGTTTTCCTAAAAGAATATGTAATTTTTTTCTTTTTTTTTCTTCTGTGGAAATATCTAAAGAGTAGCTGTAAAGGCTTTTGGCTGAAGCCAATTACATGTCCTATAAATTTTGGGAATCATTTCTTATCCTATACTTAATTTCCCTTTGTCCAGGATTACAATAAATGACATAGGGGCTGTAGCAAGTTTTCTGCTATTGCTCTTTCTTAACTGAGATTGATTGATTGATTGATTGATTGATTGATTGATTGATTGATTGATTGATTGATTGGAAAAAATATTCTTCAGTTTCATTCATAAATCAATAACCCTCATTTTAAATATTTAATGAACTATATGAAATTATTTAAAAGATGCCTTTTTTTAGACATTCATCTTTACCTTCTTACCACATCTGATTTGAAGTTATGAAATATACTCCCTGCCTCCCTCCCAGTCAGGGAATCAGATAAATGGAGTGACAATAGTTATTAGGAAGTGATACTTGGTGAACATTTAGCATAACATATGCACAATGCATGCAAATCTGTATCATATTTTGTTCATTTTTACAATATATTAAGGGACCACACTTCAAAGTATTTCAGTTCATTGTAGCCATAAAAATTGTAAAGATTAAAGATGACCTTGGCAGAGATATGTGGGAACTTTACTCGAGAAGAGAGGCTGACATTTTTGTTAAGTCTAGAAAGATAAGGTGTCAGGCACAAGGAATCAGAAATATACAGTGACTTGTTTGGAGAAGATTTTTTTATTGCTGCTTTATAAGAATCTGGCCAGACTAACTGCACTCTCTTGGGAGCAACCAGATAAAGGCTCCAAGGATTTTAGAAGGATCAGGTCTCCATCACTTCCCCCCACTTCAAGGATTCCAAGCTAACCAGTCTGATTACTCTACCCTCTATTCTAACTTCAGATTCCACCAAATGAGATAATATTCAGATGTTCAGGCAGAAATCTCCCTTACTCATTAGAAGTTCAGAAAGAGGAGGGTGTAGAATACAATCAGTCTGGAAAGATTCTGTTCAATGAAACTAATTTTAGCTTTCATATGGAGTTGATTTCCTGATCTGGACTAACAAATGGGACTGGCAGACATTCTGAATTTAACTGATCTGACAAATTAAACATACTTTCTTTCACTGTGAATTTATAATTTATCAAATCCTTCCTTCATGTACACCTGCATTTTTAACTCCTTAATGGAGTTGTTTGCTATAACCACATATAACTTAAATACAAGCCATATTTGAGTATCTATGGATGCTTATGCAATGAAAAATGTTGACTGTGGCAATAGCTGTGTCCCTGCAATTTGCATACCCCTCTTGGGGATATTGTGAAGAAAAGCAGCTATGTTTACTCCAATGTTATGACTGGTTTTCAATTACCATCTTAATGAAAGGAAGCCCTAGTGACCTGATGCTGTTTGGCAGCCCCTATGGACAACAGCTGTTTTCAGAGCCTGCAAACCCAAGGGATGAATTTGCTTGCCTCACATGAAACACCTTTATCCAATTATTTCCTCTCTTGTGAGAGAGCTGGAGTCTGTTATACAAAAGCTAAATTTTGATCAGCATTCCAGGAAAGCTCTGTTTTATATGTATCTCTTAATATAAGGAGAAAAATAGAGAAACCAGGGGCAGAGAATAAGCATAGTATGGGTTTATTAACGAAAGGCATTTTCATACAATATGGTGTCTCTGGGTAGTTTGAAGATGTAGAATAAAATATTAATAAGGAAGGGAGAAAAGAACTTTTCATTTTCATTTACCTGTCTTATTCTTTATTTTAATTGAAGAAACCCTCTGGCCCAACTTTCATTTCATTTTCCTTTGAACACAGACAAGAAATAAGCATCTGTACATGCTTTTATAAGAAGTTTCATTCTTTCATCCCACTCATAACTTATTTAATTGTTACAAACAGTGATCATGTGGTTGCAAATTCTGGAAGATAACTCCTAACACAGTGAAACAAAGTGGTTGGGAAGACTAGGAATCAATTATCTTTGTAGGCAACGTTAAATATATTTTTCCCTTATTGAAATATTCTGTCAGATCACAATTTTTGGGTACTTACAGCATTTATTGGGCTGGCTGTTGCACCATTTTGCCATTATGCTAATTAAAATTTACTACTTCCCAGTGAGTAGGAGTTGCTTCTCCACAGTGAGAAGTGAATTATAACTACCATCATCCACATGGCTTTTTTTAACCACAAGCAGCTCCAGCAGATGAGCAATATAGATGAAAAGATTATTTCCCAGAGTTTCATTGCCAAACTAAAAGGAGAAGGAAGAGATCTCCCCCACAGACCACTTCTGAGCTTATTCATCCATATTTTTAGAAGCAACCTTTATTATTATCTGTAAGTATAGAAGCCATCTTTGTCTGATAATGAGAACCTTTGGCAGGAGAATTTCCTCCCACTGGGCCAACCCATTCTTTTGTCTGTTCCTCTCTCTTCTGAAATCTTGTCATAGTATGGAATTCTCAGCTCTATGGGCGTATAGACTTCTTTTAGCATTTTTTGTATGAGACAGTACATTACATGACAAGGAAATAGAGTAATTCTACACAATGGGCTACTACTATGGTGAACTTGCAGTTCAAATAGGGATTAGAGCTAGAAAATGATAAGAGTCTTAAAGCAGTGATCCACAGAGGGTTAAGATAAAAAGAAATATTGTTGCCCTAGGTTCTGAGTAAGCCCCTTTCTTCTTTTCATCATCATAGCCCTTGGGTAAGCAAAAATGCCAGTTTTGGCAGGGATCTTAATTAATTCAGCGAGTCTACAAACCACCACTCCACCCAGTTTCTGCCATAGGTATCCAAATTCCATTGCAGTGAATGAATTCAACTCAACCTGGCATTACATTTTTATCTGCTGGTTCTTACTTGAAATGGCATTGTTGACAGCCAAGAACAAATCCTATATGGAGCCATAAGAAGTGGCAATTATTAAACTTCTAAAAACAATGAAGCAGTTTTGCAAACATTTCCAAAATCTTGCTGCCACAGGAGAAGAAGGTATAATTACATATGAAAATGTATTGTCTTTAATAGTCTCTTAATTATCTCTTCAGCTGAACTATAATTTGTGGAAAGATTTGTTAAATCAAGTCTTTTAATTAAAGTATAGGTGGTTAAGGAGGTGATTTTATCTAATAGTGATTGGCCTAACCAAATGGCTATTGCATGTCAAAAAGCTGAATTCATTCAATAGGCCAACATTCCTCAAGGCAATGTTCATCACATGTGCTGGATCTCAACTCTCAGAAAAAAAATAGTGGAAGGGAGAAGGCAGCTATGAATTATCTCTCCCTTGATCTGATGTAAAAGTATCTCTTTATCTTAAGATCTGTTCATAAATATGCAACTAAACAATCTTCAGTTTAGCACCTAAGGTCTGACTCTTTTGGAAATTGCAGTACAAATGAATGAGAATTCACATGTTCATAGTACTGTTAGCAGACTAAATAAATAAATCTAAACTGAGTCAGTTCAGAACTTGGCAAATTTTATCTGTATTAGTAGCAAAGTGGGAGACATTCCAATCCATAAAAGCAATAATTGCAAGGGTCTTGGAACAGATTGGGGTTGGGGTGTTTCATAATAATAGCAGCACACCATATCTCACTCACTTTAATAACAAAATGTATATCTGATTTGATGTATTTTTGTCCACCAGGTTACTAAGCAACCTGGAAGCAAATACATTTAATTAAGTCTGCACCTTGGCTGACCTTTATTTCTATATATTTTTAAAATTCGAAGGAGAAATTAATTTTAGTTGATTCGTTATCTTTCCTACCCCAACAGTCATATTATTCACACACACACACACACACACACACACACAGTGATGACCCAGGGCGTGGCACAAAAGCAACACATATGTAAGAAAAGTACCTTTCATATCTTCAACTTTGCCCCCAATGTCCAACTTTGCCCTACCTTCAGCTTTGCCTTACCTTCAACTTTGCCCCCAATGTTTTTCTTTGACTGGAGAAAAAATCTCTCCCAAGAACAGTCTTTAAGTGGAGGAAATGCAGTCCGAAAAACTACATATAAATTGTAAATAAAAATCCACACAAACCACACTGCAGCAATTAACTGGACAGGGCAGGATAAGGAATTGCAGACTTCAAAGGGCAACAAAATACAGTTGGGAAGACACCAGGAACCCAAATAAGTTCCTTATCCAAATAAGTTAAAAAAACAAGACAATACACAATTTGCTTCCAACAAGTTGTTGTGCGCAAACTCCCTTTTTGAATACTGTGCTCCCAGCTGCAGCTAATGAAGGGAATCAGGGTTCTTTCCTCCCCTGTAATCCACACAAGTCATGTTGCTTCCTTCTCCATTCCTCCCTGCATGCCCTAGGATGAAAAGGGCCTGGATCTTCCTCTGATTACCCTCTGACTTGTGCTACCTCTTCCCTGCTCTGCCCAGCCAGACTGTGCCCTTCCCCAGTTTCTTCCACAGCCAACAGAGCCACATTCCAATTCCCTGTCAGCTGCTTGACCTCCCCCTCCAACAGGGGCATGACACACACATAGATTTTTGAATTAAAAAATAAATATGATAAATTTAAGGGTAAGAGTATTAAAGTTGATTGGGATAAAGAGATTTGAAATTTTAAAAAGTAGAATAAAAAAAGAATGTAAAGAGATTTATGATAATATTCCTAAACCTGGTATCTTGCAGATGTTTAGGACTGAAATTTCCATCATTCTTGAGTAACAGCTCAGTTAGCTGAGATAATGTAAATTGTAAATCCAAATATCCAAAAGGCAACAGGTTGGGGAAGTTACATTTAAAGTAGCGGTGGAATTCAATATTTTTTTACTACCGGTTCTGTGGGTGTGGCTTAGTGGGCGTGGCAGGGGAAGGATACTGTAAAATCTCCAGTCGGAGGTGGAATTCTCTGAACTACTCAAAATTTCTGCTACCAGTTCTCCAGAACTGGTCAAACCTGCTGAATAGCACCTCTGATTTAAAGCAAAAAAGGAGAAAATCACTATTAAATATAGAAATGAAGAAAAATGGAACAAAAGGAAGTAAAATGAGACTAAACTGAACATAGAAAATGTTATAGGAACAAGTCTATTCTGAGGGAGACAATTTTTCAGTGAATAGCTTTATAATGGAGTTTTGTGGCTGAAAATTTATATACTTGCGTAGGGTGCTTCCCTTTCTTTCAGTTACCATACTATATAATTCAATTACCATACTATATAATTAATAAAAGCTTATCAACTGAAATCATTCTTTAAATTCCAGGCAGACTTTAATCTATCCTTGCTACCATAGTTTCCTTCATGTGAATTAATGGTTAAAGCATTGCAGCATTACTAATTAAGTTTTAATATCATCTGGAGTTAGCCAAGCTTGAATGCAAACTGATCCAGAGTACTCTGCTTCTACCTTACATTCTGCTTTCTTCCGTTACTGTGATTTGATAATAGGATAGGAAGGGCATGACAAAGATAGAGTCAACCTAGAGTACACGCCATTTTAAGCCAAAGTGGTAACTTTTAAATGTATTGGAATTATACAACTCAGAATTCCCAACGAGCATCCAGCCCCATTATATTGGGAAGATGCCAGATTGGGGGGGAAGCTGCTCTGCTATTTAGCTTTGATTTATCTCTCTTAAATAGAAATGACAGAGACCTATCTCAAAAATGCCTGTAACAAAATGAAGAATGTCTGTGGGCTCTAGGTAAATTATAATTAATCAAAAGAGTTTATTTCAGTTGCTCCCATCTCTCGCTTTCCTACATTGGATGCTTTCAAGTACCACCCACTTCTTTCCTGTTATAATGATTGCTTGGTTTAAATCTGCTCACACAGCAATGTGTGCATTTTTTTGTAGGGCTCTGGGGCCAGGAAATGTGAGAGTTTCATAAACAAAAGTAAGCTTTAACATTATTAGTCAGATTTTGATTTGCCTCAATAAATGTTTTGGTTTTTCTTTTGTGGGAGGTTAAATTCTATTATTAAAATGCTGTTTTAGCCTTGTATTTTACTGGTTCACTTTCTTTATTACAATCATTTTCCTTTTACATATTCTCAACTGGAAAAAATATTTTATCTTCCCTATTGTTAATATTAAACAAATAATATTAAACCAGGATGATGAATAAATATCATGATACTAGTTTCAGTCATATGATTCAGCTGTTATTCATCTGGGCTGCAAACATCTAGGTAACCACTAGATTTCAATAATCTACATCTAAACTATATTTTGTAATCCTAATATGATTGCCCTAAAATTGAAGGATCTGCACTGATATTGAAAAAATATGAGCAATCATTCATTCTTCTTAACATGCCACAATTCTGCAAAGGGTATTTCCAGTTATGAGGAATAAGCAAGGAGTCCAAGTCCACCAACAGCCATATTGTGATTCACCCAGGATGTCATGATCAGGCCCACTGAACTGAGTAATCAAGCAGCAAACCTCCTATAGTGTCCAAAGCTAGATGTCCCAGGCACTGGAGAAGATGGAATCTGGAAGCACTGGACATCAAATCCTCCATGTATTGTCAGTAATAAAAGAACAGCATTTGATCTTCTATAAGGCTTTGATAGTCAAGCCCCAAATTGACATGTGTAGCCATTTTAGTTAGGCTTAGTATATATACTTTTTCTTACTTTTTCTTTGGCAGGCATGGGGGAAGAGCTTGCCACATTCCTAAGGAGGGAAGGAGGGGAGATAGGGAGAGTTGTTTAGGCTAGGTGATTCTTCTTCTCATTGGAAAATGAGCTGACCATGTTCAGGCCCCTTTAAGTGGAGATTTATGACATCAACTAAAGCCCATGTCACACTGCACCAACGGATGGAAAGAGGATGTAAAATGGAGAAAAACGCTTGCAATCCGTTGATTAACGCGATGATCCATTCTGTACTCACTGCATGCGTGATTCATACGTTCTATCCATCCAGCATCCGTCTACTGAGATTTCATCCGCTCAAAAAGTTTTGAGCTGCGCAAAACTTTTTGAGCGGATGAACTTTTCGCAGCATCCATTCTACATCTGCGACACAAACGGGGAACAAACGTTCTACATCCGTTACATGTCCGCTGTATCCGCTCGGCATCTGCTGTGCATCCGCGCAACTCTCATCCGCTCCAGCGGAAAACAGAAGGAGGGAGGAAGCGAAACGGATGCGGAACGTCTGCGCAGCATTAGTTGCACGGACATAGAAAGGATGAAAGCGGATGCAGCTCACATATAAAGCATTAAAACAGAAAAAACGTTCATATAGGGGATATATCTCAGATATTGAGGATGTCTGGAGGATGTCTAGAGGATGCAGAAGGACACCTCGTGGAAAACTGATATTTCCAATAAAAAGGGGGAGGAAATCACCTGGATCTCACTATCAGTCCAGCAGCCCTGGTATGCAGACCTCTTCAGCCTTGCTCTTGCTCTTGCTCTTCCACATCATCTATTGATCTTCACCATGGATCATTGCACACTCCTTTTGGTAGCCGCCATCATTCTACAGCAGTGCCAAGCCCTCTTCAGGGTCTTTCACCTGTTCTACACAAGGAAAAGGAGGCATCCAAGAAGTGTGTGGGTCTGAAGATGGATCGCGAGAAGAGCGGAGTACGGACTGTATGACAAGCTGATAGTGGAGCTGGGGAATGAAGACACTTGTGCATTCCAGAACTTCATGAGGATGCCACCAGCCATGTTTGATGAAGTTGTGGAGCGGCTGAGACCCAGGTTGACCAAGGCAAACACCAACCTCCAGCCCAGCCTGGACCCTGGGCTGAAGGAGGCACTGATTCTGCGCCACCTGGCCTCTTGGACCATGTACAGGAACATGCAGTATGCCTAGAGGGTGCCACACAACACCATCAGCATTGTGGTCAGAGAAGTGGTGCAGGCCATCATCGAAGAATACCTGGAGGAGCTTCTCCAGTGCCCCACCACTGAAGAAGGCTGGAAGAAAGTTGCAGAACAGTGGTATCAGAAGTGAAACTTCCCCCACACCGTTGGAGCCATAGATGGGAAGCACATGGCCTGCAAAGCTCCAGCCAACTCAGGGTCCACTTATCACAACTCCAAGGGCTTCTTCAGTATCATCCTCTTTGCCATGGTTGATGCTGACTACAAGTTCATGTACATCGATGCTTCAGGCAGCGGGTCAGCTTCAGATGCGCAGGTATACAACACCAGTGACCTCAAGGAGGAGCTGGAACACAACCTCATCATGGGCTTCCCAAATCCAGACCCCCTGCCCAACGACACACAAGATGTGCCCTACTTCATCGTGGGGGATGACGCCTTCTCCCACAGAACCTACCTCATGAAGCCCTACACTTAAAGATACCTCACCCGTGAAGAAAGGATCTTCAACTACAGGCTGTCCAGGGCAAGACGGGTGATGGAGAATGCCTTTGGCATCCTGGCCAACAGGTTCCAGGTACTTCTCACCACCACACAGCATCGCCCAGAGACCGTGAAGAACATCGTGGAAGCTTGCTGCATCCTGCACAATCTCATGTGCACCCGCTACCCAGTCTTGCAGAATAGGCTTGTGGCCCTTCAACAAGGCAATGGGGACATGGAGCCTGGTGAATGGAGGCAAGGACAAAACCTGATAGATACTGTGGATGTGCCAGGCCCCATCAGAGCTTCACGTGAAGGGAAGAAGCAGCGCAACCTCCTGAAACACTGGTGCAACTCCCCAGCTGGAGCAGTGGAGTGGCAAGACAGGATGGTAGATGCTTAATAGATGCTTCCTTGAGCCTGTCTCATCACACGGATGAGATTGTGCCATGTATGTTGAGTGGCCCTACAATGAACCGGGCATTTAATAGAGAGTTGTGTTTATGTTGAAATGTGTTGATGAATGATTAAATTGTTATTGATAATAAAGGGCCATAGGTTTGGCACCTAGAAGGGTGGACCATACAGTCCCACTATGCTTGCACTGGAGGCTTATCTATCCCACAGGTATTACCCATCCCACAGGTATCCCTGCCCAATCCACAGCTATCTACCCCACAGCTATCCTTATCCATCCCACTGTTATCCCACAAGCATGCAAAGGCTTAAACCATTTCTAAAAGTTTCCACCAAGACTTTATTAAGTCAAAGAACTGAACCAAGTGTGTGAAACAAAGATAACCTTTATTAATAACAAACTGTAGGACTTTATTAAAAAAGCAAAATGAACCAAGAAAAGTATCCCAAGCAAAGATAAAGTCAACAGGTAACAACCCAGTCTCTGGCACTCTTATCAGTCACTCTGAGGCATGCCCCTGGTCTCAGGGGTGAAGGGTCCAGGGGCTGTGGAGGTGGCAGTGGCTGGAGTGCTGGTCTGAAGTGCCATTGGGATGCCTGGCCCCAAGAGGACAACAGGGGATGGTGTGTGCAGGAAGCTTTCAGAGAGCTGGCTCAGTCCCATGATGTTGAGAGGCCCTTCCTCCAGGACATGGAATGTCAGTCCCAACACCAATGACAGATGTTCTGAGGCCGGGCTTGGCTGTGGGGTGGAGGAAGGAAGAGTGTAGTGGGGCTGTCTGGTCTACAGCTGAGCGAGGTGAGGCGTCGGTGGCATCTGTGGCGTCGGTGGCATCTGTGGCAGGCGAGGAACCTGTGCCTGGACTGGGAAGGACTGCCTGTGCTGCTGGAAGTCCTGGTATCCGTAGCCTTGGTAGGTGAGGGGCTGTTGAAAGCCTTGGAAGGGCTGTGACATCACCTGGGATGGAGGAACAGACCTGGAGTGGGTGGGAGCAGGTTCAGCTGGGCCTGGAGGGTTGTGCAGAAGACCTGTGATCCTTTCCTTGATCACCTGGTACTGGGCTTCGGGCATTTCCATGAGGGTCTGGTTCACATAGGTGAGGAAGGGCTTTCTGTTAGAGGAGGGAATCTCAAAGTGTACCAGCTGAGAGAGGAGATCTACGCTGCTCTTGATCGTGTCCCTGATCTCCAAGAGGACAGTGTGGCTCTGTCCCTCCGGTCTGCCTCTCTGCCTGCTTTCTGTGGAGGTGGATCTGGGTGTGGGTGTGGGTTGGTCTCTGGTGGCCGCGGCCTCTTCTTGCTCCATCTGCATCAGGGGATTCTCCATGTGCTCCGGCATGGGGTGTGCAGCTGTCAACGGGGTCTCCATCATGGGGAGCTCCAAAGATACCTGCCTGGACACAGGAGCTGACTCTTGGCCAGAAGAGGACTGGCTGTCTGTGGGATGCCTGAGAGAGAGGCTTGATAGAGGAGCTGCTCCTCGGTGGCGGATCTCACCCTCCAAGAAGCTGCACTTGGCTATCACGTAGGTCTCCCGGTCAGTGAGCTTGACCGCGGCCTGGCCAGACTTCTTCAGGTGCAGCTTCCCATACCAGGTGTGCATGTGCTTCCACCACCCCAGGAGGACATCCGAAGTGTAGCCCAGGCTCTCCGCCTTCTCTCTCCAAGCCGCCTGCTTCCGCATGGTGTCTCGATAGAGCCTGTGTCCCTTCCTCCAGAGGTACTCATTCTCCCTCAGCCATTCGAGCACCTCCTGTTCTCCCACGGAAGCCCTGCGGATGTGTCATCCACTTCCATCCGCTTCCATCCACTAGGCTTCCATTGAGCATCTGCTTAAGATCCTCGCTACGTCCTTCCCATGTCCGTTTCTTTCCATTGTTGTCCGTTCTCTTTATGCAAATTTGGGGCACTTTTGAGAGCGGATAACAACGGATGGAAAATTTGCTCGTCCGCTGTGTCCTTTTTACATAAGTTTTGCATCTGTCGGCCGATGTGACCTAGCCTTAACATTGAATTACTTCTATTGGAGAATGTGACTTTTGGGGATTGTTTCTAACTTCTGATATTGTGGGTTAATTGCAGAATTACCATGAATTTTGCCAATTTGATGCTTCCCTTAATTAAAGAAATTGTTTTGGAAGGTAGACTTTGCTCTTTTCTTTTTAAATGGATTTTGTCAGTTGGAAACCTGACATTGACCAGAATTGTAGCCTCCTGGGGACACTATTTTCCATTCACAGATTCCTCAGGGCAAAGCATATATGACCCCACGTACATGACGCACAGTCCAGGAGGATCAAGATGGCTGCAAAGCCCCTTGGGACTCTCCAATGGGGAGCTGGTACAAAAGAGGGGTATGATGCTAGAGCCTTCCCTTCCTTCTCATATTCCTTACCTGATTCTCCTGCAGAAGGCAAGAATCAGATCACCTTGTCAGGCCATCAAGTGATTATGTTCAATATTTCTTGGATATCTTCAAACTGTGACAGGAAGGAAGGTAATGGGGGGATATATGCATTGCAAATAAAATGCATTATCTTTGTTTTACTTTTTGTTGGCAAAACTGGTGCTATTTGTTAGTTTTTAATTTTATTTTGGAAAGACTCTCTTGAACTGGACGGTTCCCCAAAGATATATTCTAAATTAAATATACTCTGTTGGGGAAAGCAAAATGTAATAGCTGCTTTGAATTCAATAGTTACTGCTAATATGTAAACTTTGCTGCCTACATTTTCCATGTTTCATAAATGTTGCAAAGGAAAATGCTATTTTCACTGAAATTTCAAATACAACTAATCTAAAAATAACTAGCCCCAGCTTGAAATCAATGCTGATAGAAGTATGGAGCTGTTTTCCAACTGGAATTGAATCCTTTTGTAATAATTGGCTGATTTCATATTTGAGTAGAAAAATTTGGTCAAGGTTAGGGCTTAAACTTGTTTTAAGTCCAAGGCAACTCAAAAGGTTATGTGTCATAAAACCATTTCCTATATATGAGAGAAGATAAATTTATTGCACATGACAACAAATAACAGTTTTCTCAAATTGGCCTGACATAAGATAGACTATGCAGATTCAGTTTCTTTATGTAGTTATTTGTTCAAAATTTCCTAACCCTCATCCGTTTTGATATTCTATAATCACATTATGCAGCCAAATGGAGTTATAAAATATATGATGCTGTCAAAACAATAGCTTGATCCTTCAGTGTATTGTTGCTGGAAGCACATAATAGATGAGAACTTGGCTATCATTATGAGCCCATTAGAACAATAATTTATTGACTTTACCACTGCTATTCAGATGGCAGAGAAATGGACTTCAATTTTTGTCACTAGCATATAGAAGAAACATTCTGTTACTGGGAAATTTAGGACTTTCTGTGGTGATTTCCTGGTTGGGTTCACCCTGCATTGTAAATTAGTTACGGAATTAATCTAGTTCCTAGATGTATGGAATACACTGAATCAAATAAACTGAGTTTACCCAACATACTGTATCATAGGAAAAAGGAAAATTAAACAGATTTAAATCTACTCAATTTTAGCATGTCAGTTGAATATAACTGCAACGTCTTTAACAGGTCATGTCACACTCTAAAAGCTGATGGTACTTTCAAAATCTGTACCATCTGTATTTTAGTGTGAAATCCAAACTAGGTTCCTTATGGTAAGATTATCAAGATTTATAATATGCAAATGAGTTTATGTAAGCTTATGGGAGAGAAGTATACATACACAAGCCCTGCTTTTAATGTCCCTGCACATGTTTCAATTTTAAAAATTAAATTAATTAAAAAATTAAAAATAATAACTTGCTTTCATTTCATGAGTTTCTGAAGGGAAATTGTAGGACTATTTGAGGGGATGAGTAATTGTGTCTGAGAACTCTGCTATTTTAATGTTTAAGCATGGCAGAGTTTAAACATGTTTACATGAATTTTCTTGTGTCCCCCTGAAATACTTTATAGCAGAAGCAGAAAGACATTTGAAACAGCTGTATTCATGAGAGGTTGGATATGGAGTTTTCTGAATATGTCCCTTTAATTCTATGCATAAGCACAGAAATGCTTGCATTTATTTATTTTATATTAATATGAACCATTGATATGTTGAGCTGACAATCCTCTTCTTATATGTGGTTGCTAAGAAAAGTGAAACTCTCATTATTGAATAGAATGTCTTCAACCAAGTAAGCATAATTCTGTTGTATTTAGGCTACCTACATTTTGTGCACCTGATGTAACTTCATTTAATTCTGATATCTGATATTAAAGGAGATTCATATTATCATTCAGAACCAGCTCCTTACTGAACCTATGGTCCTTAGCTACAGTCATCCCTATCTTCAAAAAAGATGACCCCAGCCTGGTTGAAAACTACAGACCAATCTCACTGTGTTGCATCACATGCAAAGTCATGGAATCCATTATTAACCAATTTATCACCTTCTACTTAGAGTAAGTCAACCTATTCTCCCCAAAACAATTTAGTTTCAGGAAAAAATTGTCCTGAAATCTACAACTCCTACACGACAAAAACATATGGATTACTCTACTCGACCAGGGTAAAGCAATAGACGCAATTTATATAGACTTCTGCAAAGCCTTTGATTCAGTGGTACACGACAAACTACTGTTAAAACAAAACTCTTATGACATTCTGGATCCCTTCATAAGTGGATTATTGCATTCCTGTCAAACAGGCAACAAATAGTAAAAATAGGGAGCACTATATCAAACCCTGCTCCAGTTAACATCCGTGTCCCCCATGGCAGTGTTCTAGGACCCACACTCTTTATATTCTATATAAATGACCTCTGTGATCACCTAATAAGCAGCTGTGTCCTTTTCATGGATGATGTAAAACTATTCATCACCATCAACAATGCTACTGTCCTTCAAAGTGACCTTGATTATATGTCTGAATGGTCAATCAATTGGCAACTCCAAATCTTGACCAACAAATGCTCTGTCCTACACATTGATAAAAAAAAATCAGTATACCAAATGCAAGCTAGGTGGATATGACCTGATTGACAACCCTCACTCTGTCAAGGTCCTTGGAGTACTCATATCAAATGACCTAAGCGCCAGAGCTCACTGTTACAGCATTGCCAAAAAGGCATTAAGAGTTGCAAATCTAATCTTACAAAGCATCTCCTCTGGAAATATTGAATTGCTAACTAGGGCATACAAAACCTTTGCTAGACCAATACTCAAATACAGCTCATCTGTCTGGAATTTGCACTGCACATCAGACATTAATACAATTGAGTGAGTTAGAAGTATTTCACGAGAAGAGTACTACTCTCCTCTGCTCACAACAGAATACCCTGTATCACCAGGCTTGAAATTTTGGGGTTCCAAGGTACATAATAGCCGAAGGCCATCAAAATGTGCAATGTGTATATATGTGCACAATATTAAGACTTTTGGAATGAAATTAACAAGATCTATTTTAAAATAAAGACAAAATGTAATCTGTTTTAGCCTAAACCTATTTCTTAATTCCCACATTGCATGCCCTGTTTTATAAGCAAGCAAAACAAGTTACAGAATGCAGACATGCTACAAATACTTTCCAGGCATCAGAAAGAGAGTCTATATCTGAAAATCTCTTGCAATAATGAAATCTAGGAGTTTGCGAACAGAAGAGTTAAACATCAGATCAAATCTTGACAAGCCTCTGCTATAAATTGAATTATTGGCCATGCTCTTGTCTTGTAATGTTCTCATTCTCTCAGATGATAAACAGCATCCATCACACTATTATGTCCAGAAGTCAAAACAGAACCCTTTTATATGGTGTAGCCAAGAAATATGCATCTATTTACTTTTCAGCATGATTGAAAAGCTTTCTAGTTCAATTCTTACTGCAGGTTAACTGGCTGTATTGGATTTGGAGAAGTAGAAATTTTATTCATTGTGCATTCTCAGAAGAATTTGTTAAATTTACATTTTCCAAAGTGTTATGTTAATTGATTATTTTCCTTCAATATTTTATTGTTTAAGAATTCTCCATATAAAATCATAAGCACAAAGTTTATACAGAGTTAAATGTACAAATTCACATATTAATAAGAAGAATGTTTTAAAAGTATACCACTACATTATAGAAAATTACTTGTAATGATATGCACATTTGGTAAAATTGTATAGAACAATATATTAGCATGCACATCCACCAGAAAAGATAATTGATGTTTTTTTGAAGAAAGCTTTTATGTGTATTTCTTAAAATTCCACGTATAGCAATAGACATGATAAATTTAAAGCTGGACACACTGGAAATCAAGAAATCTGAAATAGCCAAATCTCACCATCCTTATATCCTTATATACCTTAGAATCAGCACACTGAAATTCATCTGCTTTTTATGGCCCCATAATCCCTTGTGGGGAGTCTGGGCAATTGAATGGAGCAGAGTGTTTACTGGTCGGATTCTCTTCTTGTCGCCAATGCAGAATTTTCCACCTAAGTGGTTTGTGCCATGATCCATTGTATCACTACTTTGTATTTCCCTCCTTAATAGATTTCCTATGATAAAGAAAAAGAAAATTGGATAAACTACAAATGGAAGATGCTATTGAATGGAACTTCTCTTGAGCTCTGTGAAAGAGGCATAGCAATTATAGGATTGGGAAGGCATTGTCAAAGTGTTGATATGCTTGGTGGTCCAAAAGGAAAGACCATATGTGTAGTGGTTAAGATACCATATTAGCTATGCTCAGTCTGAAGCTGTTTCACAACGTTATTTCCATGAGAATGATGTTTAGCCCTTCCCCAATGTAACAGTTTAAAGAAAAGACTTCCTTGAGTAGACCTGGGTTTCTGGTCACAACATGTGCTCCTTTTGACAGTGATATGAAAGTGATTTACTCTTTCTTTCTCCCAGAATTTATTTAACTTCCCAATCTAGATTGAGGCTTTGAAAGTTCATAAAGTCTCCAGTGCAAATACTAGGCATTGCTGATCCTGCTGACCCCCCCCCTTTTTTTTATCAACCAAGGTTGACCAAGTGTTTGTCTCTTGTGCATCAATGCATTTCAGTGTATGCTGATCCATTAAAGCAAGGATGTCATACTCAAGGCCCACAGACCAGATCTAGTCCACAGGGTGCTTAGATCTGGCCCAATGGGCAGCTCTGGAAACAGTGAAGGATTTGTCCACAAAAACCAGCTCCTGCCAGCAAAAACGAGCTCTTGAGTTTCTTTTTCAATGTGGGATTTGCCCACAAAAACCAGCTCCTGCCAGCAAAAGCAAGCTCTTGAGTTCCTTTTTCAGTGGCACAGGATTGCAGGAAGCCATCCCAACTGAAAATGGAGACTGGGAGCCTGTTTTCATTGACAGAGGGTTTCAGGAGGTTGTCCCAGCCAAAAATGGAAATTGAAGACCCATTTTCATTGGCAGAGTGCTCAGGCCACCACAGGCATCCCCAACATAAGTGACATCAAGCTGGTCACACCCAACCTGGCCATGCCTAACCTGGCTCCCTGAGGTCAAACACAACCCTGATGGGGCCCTCAATGAAATTGAGTTTGACACCCCTGCTATAAAGGCACAGACAGCCTGACCACTTCTTACATAAGTGAGCATTTCTACGAGAACAATTATCCTTGGTGCAAAAGCAGAGTGCAAGACACCTATTTCAGGGCTCTTTTATGCAATGTAAGCAAGACAATTACTGTAATAGAATAGTCTATTTCCTTTCCAATGGGATCCCTTTGCTTGGAAGCAGACCACAAAGCTCCAAATATGAGCAAGTCGAGCAACAAAAGAAAAGAAAAGCTATTTTTCCTGCATGGGCAGCCAGTGACAGTTTCCCTTCAGTGTTCACTGAACTGTTGACCCCATATCCTTCCATCGTGCTTGTATGTGATGAATGCCAATGGGTGTTCTATCTCAATTGGATGTGAGGAAATTAGACACAGAGAAAAAGGATTGATTTGGAAAGTAAACTCATGGATTCAATCTGAACCCATTCTCTCCTGGCTCAGTTTATGTACAAAGGCATGTAAGGCTGTGCATGTATAGGAGGGGGGAGGGGAAGAGGGGGGTGTCTTTTTCTTTCCTGTTGCAAATTGACAGCAGTCACGTTTGCCCTCCATATAACTTCAGGAATTCATACCTGAGCATTTTTTTGTTTCTTTTTTTTTTTTGGTAGCTGCTGCTGTTAGCATAATTGCTGTTCCCATGGTGCCTGCTGCAGTTTGTAAGCTCAATTTAAACTTGACTGTGGGGATTAGTGATAACACTCCCTACCGTACCATGCGTCTTATTATTTAAAACCCTAAAGAGAACAAAAGGCATGTGGCTTTTCTTCTGCACCTCGTGAATATCCTGGAAATATTTTCTGAAAAGCCTCCATCCTGTCTTTCAGATGGATTGTTATTTTTCTTGATTATCCTAACCTATAGAGGCTATAATATTTAGATTATGAAGCATTGTAATTAAAATTTCATATATATTGCTGTCCTTTAGAATAATGTCGAATAATCTTGTGATATAATGAAGTAAGATTATTTAAAGGTGGGATAATGGAAATATATAATGTGAAATAACAGCTGGCTAGGAATTATGGAAGTTGGTATTAAGTGCATTTGGAGGGCAGCCATTTGGAAGAAAGCAGCGGTAGAATAAAATGTCTTTCTCATTTTATTTGAGCTAAAATGCAAGATTTTATTTAGCAAGATCAGCACACTGCTGATATTATGCATACTGCAACTTATATTAGGAGATGTCATTTTGTTTTAAATCTAAACCACTTCTGGTAAACTATTTGCATCTGAAGAAATGGTTTTTTTTATGTATAAAAATAGCCCTAAACATATTGAAACATGGTAAATGGTGAAAAGACACCTAACATGCAAGAAGTAACATAAAACCTGCAGTTCAGTGTTTCCATCTGTGGGCAAGCATTGATCCAAATATTGCATGAAATTAGATCCCATGGAATATACAAGACTGGTACTTTGTAAATATTAAGCTACTTAACAATTTGCAATGAATAGCAGTTGGCAGCCCCAGGGGAAAATAAATATGGATAAAATGGTGTATATCACAAAACTTTCCATGACTATGAAAAAGTCACTTGAAAACTAATATTATGCTAAAAGTTAGCAGAAAACAGCATTTTTGGTGCTGCAAAAGTGCCATCTTCTTCTGCCCTACTGTGTTTCCTTGTTTATGGTTTTCATAACTCTCAAGCATTTATTCATTGTCCATTGTTCATTGGTGCTACTGATAAAATAAAACTGTACTTTTTCTTTACCCTAGAAGATTTTAGCCCATTAATACATATCATATAATCAGGCATGATGAAGATTACAACCTGTACATTGTAGTTTGCCAATCAGCGCTACAGTACTGGCTGTGTATAGAATGTCATACACCCAATTGAAAATGGAAATAGGATTAGGATTAGAGTTTGCAATCAATATGTGAATGCTTTCCTCCCTATCTTCTTCTTTTAAATCATTCTCAAGTATATTATAATTTATTTGCAACTATTTTACAATTAGTAAAAGCAATGTTTATTTGCAACAAGCAAAGAATAATTCTTATTTCAACTTAATATTATTTTATTCTTATCTTCTTAAAAATACTAAAAATATTTTTTTCCTTACCAGTGATAATCAATAGTTGACTGTTTTCCTTTTTACTCACTGGAATTATTTTTACTATGAAGTTTAGGTGGATGTATGTAGATTAACCTTGACACAAAAAACACAGTTGCCCTATGGATTTTGAGAAATGTAGTACTTATAAAATACCTCCATATGAAGCATTCTAATATGTATTTCCTAAACTAATTGTAAATTAGTTATGTATCATATTTCATATTTCTTTTAATGCTGTAACAAAGTTGTTGAACAATGTGACAAAATATAGATTAAATTTGTAGTTTGAGAGAAAATATGATAGACCATGGATCAATTTGATCTAATTATATTGGAATATTCTCAGATAGGCTGACATTTTTCTGACAAGTGCTTGATTCATAAAGGAGATTGTCAGGTCATCCAAAAACACTGAAGGCAAAAATTGGGCTGACATACCATGTTATGCCATAATTAGTTGAATAAGTCACAAGTGACTAACCTAACATAGTATACCAAAACCAAACAAACCATGTATCTTAGTTTTAATATGTGGGCCCAGCCAAAGTTGTCTGCATTGTTCCTGAGCATGGGGTTTGATTGCTGGTTTATTGCTATGCCTGGTTCAGGGACTTTTTCCCTCCTGACAGAAGGGAGAAGGTATCTTGAAAGCTATCTAAGTGGCATCTGAATGTATGGTGCTATTTTTTTTCCAATGAAACATTCTGAAAAGTTAAGCAAGGGGCAATAGGTCTATTTTATTACTCTGCCACTTCTCTAATCTATCTCAAGCAACATCATTCAACAGCTCTTCACCTACAAATTGGATTCTTTCCTTAGAAATTGGAGTTATCCAGTGTGGACAGCTATGATCTTCTGAAGGCACTAATCACCCTATATCCTCTATTAAAAGGATATTTTGGCTTTTAAGTCTAAGGCTACTGCCTCCTTTTCTTCCTCCTTTTCAGCCAAATTTTGAAAGAATCTGTGCAAAAGAGGAGGAGCGAGTGGGGGTGTGTGGAATTCTGAATACACAAAAGCTGAAGGAATGGCAAGCGACAGTAACCTAGCAACAGTGTCTCAGGATTTGAATGTAATTATCCTTCCAATGTGATAAATACTCTGAAGGACTCCTTATGTGGAGATCATACTGAATAAGTCTTTGAAATTACCCTCATCAAATATTGATTGAGGGAGAGAAAAAAAGACCCAGCAAATTCCAGCAATCCCATGATCTGTTAATGGGACAACACCAATGCATTAATATACAGCAGTCGTACCAATAGTCTCATCTAGCAACAAAAGGAACAGTCAAAAGCACAATCATCAAGACAGGCCCGTCATATTGATTTTCCTTTTGTTTTATGCCCAGCATACAGAGAAACAATCACAATAAAGAGAATTTATATGAGCCAGTTGAATTGATGGGGGTTTAATTGTTGCCTTCGGGAGGGAGGGAATATTCCCATTGGAAAGAGTAAGTAGGAAAAGGCTAAGATGGGAGCTCATTAATAATCAGGAATATTTCCTTCTTGTGCTGTGTGTGTGTGTGTGTTTGTGTGTGTGTCTATATGTGTGTTTACCATGGCTCAGTATCTGTTTTTGTAAAGCACTCCTGACTGGGAAAACATTGATTCTGTTTGTTTGGTGAAAAAATGATTTATGGCACAGGTTTGTTTGGATAGCACATCAGTGCTTTTTTGAGAAAAAAAATAATGATTCCAAATAAATGCACAAATATGAAATTTAGGCTAAAGACAGCAGACCCACTAAGGAATTCTTGGTTTAACTACTTTCCATTGAAAGCGATAGATATCATATCCTAATAAGTAATAGTTAATATTAATTTAAAATTTAATCTTATTTTCTATCTACCAGAACATGATGTTGAACATCAAAATAAACAAAATGATAAAAATGATGAAAAGAACAGTTAAATGGAATTAAAAATAGGCATGTGTATATCAGGCAATATCTCATTTAATTTCAAGATTTAAAGAAAGCACTATTTTATTTGATTTGGGATTTGAAAACAGCTCCATTAAATTTAAATAAATCAAAATACAGCTTTAGGCTAAAGAAAAGAAGTATCAAAATACCTGTATTAGTGTCCTTTAAAAAAAAACAGAAATAGAAATAGATAAAAAAGAGAATTTTTTAGAGTTTGAGAAACAGACTTACCCAGTCTTCTTCAAATTGTCCAGCAAGAGCCAACCAAAGAGTTTCTTTGACTCGTTCAGAAAATTTTGAACACCAATTTAAAAATAAAACACATGTAAGCTTTCAATAAAAATTGAAAAGTCCATCATCTCTGATTATTTATTTTTCTAAACTTGGTATGACTCATTGACCAGCCTCTCCTCTTCTAGAATCTGTGCAATGTATAACAGTGTATGCTTTCTTTGTTGTGCAAATGATGCACAACTATAAAAAGACATAGTCCATTACGTAAAATATCAAACAGCAAATATTCTATTACAAATCATATACATGTATTGAAGAGGACCAGTAGAAACTGTAGCAAATCACAATTATCCCAAAATAACACATATGAAGACATATCATCATAGATGACATCATTACATGCTTGTGTTCGAACAACTAACACAAGTATGAAAGCTGTGACATTTACATGATACCAATATCATGAACATTTCATTATTTGCTCCCCTAATGTTTATAAAACAGAACACACAAAACCAGACAGGTGAAAGTAAATAAAGCAGTTTGTTTTTCTTTTATTTTAATGAAGTTGGGTAATATGAAGTATGAAAAAGAGGTTAAGTTCAGATTCCAACAGGAACATTATTATAAATCAGATAAAATAGACTAAAAGTAAAGGTAATATAAAAAATAAAAATGTATGGATTTGGGCAAAGGTAGAGAAAGTCATAGGAAATAGCAAACTAGATCAAAACAGAGTAGCAACATAAATTTAGTTTTCTTTCCACTTACTCCAATTGAATCTGTCCAAACAAATTCTGTCAGAAATGTGAGAAACAGAGGAGTACTTTCCCAGGTGGGGTTTGTGGATGTAATGAAACTCATTAGCAGCTACTCAGAGAAAACCCATAACACTGTTCATTCCTTTCCACTTTATCTGGTTTTCTTTTATATAGAAGGAAAGCTGCAATGATGTTTAAAACTCTCAAAAGTGTGGAAATATCAGGAAATTCAACAGAACTTCAAACCAAATTCAAATTCTTCTGAGGTAATTTAAAATCAGTCAAATATCCTTCAAATGTTTCATACAGCCCTAACTGAAAATATTCAAAATAAAACATATGCTTAAATTAGTAGCCACATTGATTTTTTAAAAAGGAAAAATACAAAGTAAATGCTTTAAAAAGAAATTATTTATTCACCAAACTGTATCCCAATTCAGACATATAGTGTTTGTATAATTATGTTATTTTAAAAGAAAATTCTAACCATCCACTTGTAGTACGTTTATCCCCCAGCTCCAACCAATGGGATTTAATTTTTGTAGACATATATAGATATACACTGTGACACATTAGCAAATTAAAGTATCATAAACCACTTTGTATAATAATTTATAAGCAGCTTATATCATCTCATAGAAACAGCAGTAGTAAAACAGAACTGTAAAACAGAGTATTACAGGAATTAGTTAAAAGCAGCTTTGACTATAAGTCACCCAGACTCATTTAAAACTGACAAGAGTAGGAGTGATCTGTATTTCAGAAAGGTGTTCCTCAAACATTTCTTATTTTTTAGAGATGTCTTGTTAATTTCTGTTGTGAGCGCTGCCAGAAGTGTCATACTTTAGTTCCCTCTGCAGTCTCTAAAATTTAAGGCTGCAATTATACATCATCAGCTATCCTGGTTTAAGCCTTACTGGTGCAGAAGATTTGCTTCCAAGCAAATGTGTTTCCTGTCATATGTTCAATATTCAAATGTATGAATATTAAGATACCATGCCAAAGGATAGCCATGCCAATTATGGCTCACCAGTTAGAGATCTAAAACTTAGCTTGGTTCAGTCAAACCTTAGAATTTTGTTTGTTATCTTTTTTCAATTAATGTATGTTTATGTGTGAATGCCTACACACCTTCATAGCCTTAGTGGTTCAGCCTTCCACAGTAGTCCATTTCTCATGTGACCCTTGGGAAAATTAATTGCCCACTCCTGTTCTAATATCTCCAGTTAATATGAATGTGCTCTCCCACTAACTTTTGGAACTTCCTCATCTGACCTGTACTGTCATTGTGAGTGAAGCTACGATCAATCCCCTGATACCCACCCAAAGAGCCACTCAACTGCAAGTACAAGAGAACAATCCCTTTCAAAAGCCAAGTTGATCATCCATGAATATTGATGGACCATTCAAGAATTTTGGTGATTTGGTTCAGGGAACCAGGTGAATATAACTTTAGAAGGAAGCCTAAATTCTCATCACTGATATGCTATAAATCAGTAGTTCAAAGCAGTAATTTCATTTCCCTTATATGAGGAAGAGATTGGGTTAGTTTGAATTTAAAAAAAATGTTTATAATTCTTTTTGATGCAGGTCTAATCAATGACGGATTAAAATAAAACCTGATTTGGGTAAAATCCAGATCTTGAAAAAACTGTTCTGGAATAATATAATAAAATATTAAAGAAACTATTGATGAATTATTTTTTTTTTAAATGCTTCAATGTTCTAATAAATGTATAAAACCCTGACATTGCTTTGTAATGCAAGAAGCACAAAGAAGTAACACTTCTGGAGCAATTTGTATTCTACCTTCTCTTGCTCCAAGGTGGCAGAATAAAAAAGCTCTTGCAATAATCTTTCTCTACCAGTTGTACTGTTAAAACCATCCTTAGGGAAATTCAAACAGCACAATTGCTCTCGTCTGACTTTGTGTGCTAAACTGCTTGAATTAAGTGGGTGTTTGGAATCCTGAGCAAAGCCTTTGGGAAAATAACCTTTCACCCATGCTGCTGCACTTCTCAACCTGCTGCTAATTAGGATGGAGAGAGTCCCCCTTGTTTTCAAATACTGGTTTACCTTTGTCTTAACTTTCTGCTGGGAGCTGACCGTGGAGTCTTGATGCATAAGAACAGAGCATAGCAGATGGTAACATGCCAGCATGCCTTTATCAGAAAACAAAACTTTCAGCACTGCAACGCAAGAAGGCCATGCCTCAAGTTTCAGTTAAGTCTCTCCACAGCAAAGCTAACTATTAACCACACACTACACTGCTCACAGTTCTGAAGATAGCATTGAAAATGTGGGCCTGTGGATATAATGGATAATATGTAGGATTGAGATGTCTCAGGTTCTAGTTCTTCCTTAGGTACAATCACTTTCTCTCAGATTTAGATTGAGAAGTAAAAAATCTATTTACCATCTCCCCCCCTCAGATGGACACGACAGATTATAATCCATAACTATCAATGAAGAATTTTCAACCTGCATTGGCTTGATTCAGAATGATGATAAAGATGATGACAATGATAATAAACACACACACACAAAACATGTGATTTCCTTCCATGTTCAGCAAGAGAAATGATGTCTTCATAATACAAGAAATGGTTCAGTCTACGAATACTCCCAGAGTCAGTTATGGTGTTTAAGATTGAAGTCAGTGGGAAAGATATAAGCAGCCCAGCTCAATCTGGAGTCTAAATGGGCAAGTTACCATGTGATATTGTTCTTGAATTTTTATATTGCTTGTAGATTTTCTCAAAATATTATCCAGAGCCTAGAAAAAATGATTGCATAATAACATATTGTCAATTTCGGAGTTTGTTCTGCAATTATTAATATACATCTTCCAAGAAAGTATAGTGGTTGGCTAGGACTACCATATTTTGGTTGCAGAAATCTGCTTGATTACTAGATGGCAGCAAAAACATACAGAAAACAAACTCTTTAATGCTGTTTAGTAGCTAGCTGTCCATATTTTTGCATCCCAGACTGGTAGCCCTACTGTTGTCTTACTGCATTCTTCTAAAACTTACAGTTGCTTGCTACAAATTTTGGCATTTGCAATCTCAATGGATATAGGAAGTTCCAGTTTGAAAAGACTGACCTAGAGAAACAAAGGAGCATTTCATCCCAAAATGAAACTCCTTTTATTCAAATTTGCATTCATTTTTATAAAATAAATAAATAAAATTTACACATCTTATCAAGTACTATCTTAATAGAAATGGAAGATAGAAACCTCTTTCATTCAAAGTGGGATAAAAATTAAAGATCATGCAACTTTGTTTGTGTAGGATTTAACTCAATGGTTAATATTCTCTTTGGAGAGTATACAATAAACATAGCAAATATAGCAATCTGTTGTCCCTGTTTCTATGAATATTTTTATTAGGCCGACCTCTGAAAAATTATAGTGTACTGCATTAATGTGCCCTGGGGATCCACCATACTTATATACAGACATCTCTTCAGAAGGCTAAAGTAGAATGTATTAACGTCCTCGTAACCAGAATCCATCTTGCAGATGATAGTTTCCAGTATGGTGATTTCTATCCCTTATTCTCATTAATGCAAAAAAAAAATGTGAGAAAACAAGCTTTGAGGAAAGTAGTTTTCCAAAGTGTAGGTTTATGAAACAACTACTTTTTAAAATTAAGGTTTAATCCAGAAATATTTTAAAAGCCATTTTATTTATTATTTATTTATCAAATATGTATAGCCACTCATCTCACAAAAGGCAACTCTGGGTGGCATGGCTATTATTTGTCTAAACCTCAAATTCCTACATGTGCAATCTACTTCTCTGATCACAACTGGAATTGTAGCATCTATAGTAAATGCAGAATATATGTTCAATGTATCATGTTGTAGAAATTCATTGAGGACAATATCTTTTAATATACTGATATCTTTTAATATACTGATATCTTTTAATATACTGATATCTTTTAATATACTGATTCTCATGAAGTATACTGGAGAAATGGGAAAAATGTTACATTGTTCATCCCTTGGGAACATAGAGCTTGAAATTAACGTTTCCAAAACCACAAAATTTAAATTTCATATGTGTACGGGGGGGTGCATGTGTCATGACCTGGGGCATGGCACAAAGGCAATACAGTCACATAACTAAGAAGAGTCCCTTTAGTACCTCCAATTTTGCTCCCAATGTCCAGGTTACCTTCATCTGGAGAAAAAAACTCACCCAAGAACAGTCTTCAAGTGGAAGAAATTCAGTTTGAAAACAAAGTACATACAAACTGTAAATAAAAATTCACAAAAACCACACTGCAGTAATTAACTTGATAGGATAGGAGAAGGAATTGCAGACTTGAAAGGCCAGCAAAACACACAGTGGGAAAGATTCCAGGAACCCAGATAAGCCTCGACAATACCAGATAATTCAGAATTTGCTCTCAACAGTGCAACTTCCCTTTTTAAACATTGTGTTCCCAGGTACAGCTAATGAAGGAAATCAGGGCCCTTTCCTCCCCTGTAAGCCACGCAACTCACATCACTGCCTTTTCTATTCCTCCCTGCGTGCCCTAGGTTGAAGAGGGGGTTGGCCTGGGTCTTCCTCCAAATTCCCCCTGCCTTGCTTTACCTCTTCCCTACTCTTCCCAGCCAGACTTTGCCTTCCTGAGTTTCTTCCATAGCCAAAGGAGCCACACTCCCACTCCCTGTCAGCTCTTCAGCCTCTCCCTCAGAATCATATTCTCACAGGGGCATGACAGGTGGACAATGGTCTGATGAAAGAAAAATAACTCAAATAAGTGCACCTCAGAGACACAGAGGGAAAAATAATCTTTAGATTAAAAAAAACCCCTGTAAAGGAGCATAAAATTTTTGAAAAAAAACCCCAAAACTACTGCTGAGGAACTTAGAATTTGTTTTCTTTTTGTGATGAAGATCAAAGTCATCAGCCCTTCTCTCATTCCACATAAGAAACACTCAGGATTTCCAATGAAGTGATAACTTAATGTGGGTGACTGGGGACAGAGCAGGAATAGGGGGAGGCTAGCTGAAAACTGATGTCCTGTCACTGCTCGCATCTATGACTCAATTACTCATTCAGCCTGATGGGCCAATGTGACATAGTGGTTAAGATGTTGTTGCACTGGAGAAATTGTGTAACTTTAGACTAGCCTCTTCCAGTCAACCTCATCTTGGAAATGTTGGTACAGGGAAAAATGGATAGAGGACTATGAGCAGTAAGTACTCTGAGTTCCTGTAGTGTATATACCTAATAAATACGCAGCAGAAGATTGACATAGACACCCCCCCCCCAGTTCTGTTGGGTGATTTTCTCTCCAACAACATAAGAAGAGACTTTCTAGATGAGGCCCAAAGGCCCCTTTTCATCTAGCATTCAGTCACCAATAGTAAATATGAATTCTCCTTTTCTTTTTCCAAGGATGAACAGCAACATTTGAACAGATTAATGTATCCCATATATCTTCCTTCCTAGCTGTACTATTCAGAAGAAAACCTGATTTGGAATGTTCAGCCATATCCAATTTTCATCGCTCCTTGTATAACGTGTATAAGCTCAGATGGAGGAAAATCAATTAGTGTCTGAAGTAGAAAATTTTTTGGTGAATTGTGAAAGGGAGAGGCACTCCACTAACATGACAACTGGGAAAAATCCATCAAGAATGCCTCAATAAACCTGCTGCCTGTGCTAGCTAAGAAAGAAAACAGCCAGTCTTAATCTGTGGCTAACAGCCAATATGCATTGATGATTAAATATCCATCAATTTGCACATCACACTCTTAGTTTTTGTACCCTGCGCCAGCAGAGCACTGAATTACAGAACCTCAAGCTTGCCAAACAGGGGCTATCAACTGACAGGCCAAGAGGCCCCAGAGCAATTGCACTTATTTTTGATTCATGGCTTGTCAGAATGCTAACCAAAAATTCCATTTCCACCCTCCGGCTGCATTTCTTGATGCTGAATTGTATCATCAATGTCAGGCTATTCTTTCTCCAGAGGACAATCTTTAGGAAAATAAATTATTAAATCACTATCTGATTTCCTCAGGATAAATGGTTCAAAGATGGAAGGGAGAAGTACAGTTGCAGCCTGCTGAACTTATTGTTATAGAAATATATATTATCTTCTTATTTTTTTCATTAGGTTATATTTATATTTTGCCATTCCAAGGAAAACGGATGGTCGTATAACTCTGTTTTATAGCTTATGATAACCATGTAAAGTAGCTTAGACTAAAAGCCAGGGTTTGTGTGTGTGTGTGTGTGCGTGTGTGTATGTATGTGGAATAGGGTTGTGAACCTGGGTGTCACCAGTTCTAATTATATAAAACATTATGGATGCTAGCTTTTTAAAATCTAAATAAATAATACTATACTACAGATTCTAACTGACATTCCCATGTTTGGGAACACACCCATGTCTTAGGACCCAAAGCCAGCAGGCAGAGGTCAATCTAATCTCAAAAGGAACAACACCACGGATAATGCTTCTAACCTTCAAAAAGACCTTGACTATGTATCAGAATGGTCAAAAAATGGCAACTTCAAATCTCAACAAATAAATGCTCTGTCTTACATACTGGCAAAAAAATAACAATCAGAAAATAAAAAACAAGTTGAATAGTCAAGATCTTGTTGATGATCCAAACTCTGTCAAGGACCTTGGAGTACTCATCTCGAATGATCTAAGTGCTAGAGCCCACTGTACTACATAACCAAAAAGGCATTAAGAGTTGTTAACCTAATCCTATGTAGCTTTTTCTCTGGTAATAGCATACTACTAACTAGAGCATACAAAACATTTGCTAGACCAATACTTGAATACACCTCATCAGTCTGGAATCCACATTACATATCTGATATTAACACAGTTGAGAAAGTCCAGAAATATTTCACAAGAAGAGTTCTCCACTCCTCTATTCATTGCAGAATACCTTATGCCACCGGACTTGAACATTTAGACGTAGAAAGCCTAGAACTACACCGCCTTGAGTCCAATCTAAGTATAGTCTATAAAATCATACATTGCAATGTCCTACCTGTCAATGAATACTTCGGCTTCAACCATAACAATACAAGAGCACACAATAGATACAAACTCAAGGTTAACCGCACCAAACTTGATTACAGGAAATACAACTCCAGCAACAGAGTGGTCAATGTCTGGAATACTCTACCTGACTCTGTGGTTTCTTTCCAAAACCCCAAAAACTTTAACTTTAGACTGTCTACTATTGACCTCACCCCTTTCCTAAGTGGTCTGTAGGGGGCGTGCATAAGTGCACCAACGTGCCTACCATCCCTGTCCTATTGTTTCTTTTTATTTTTCTTATATGTATCCATTTCATGTATTCATAACTATGTTTATACTTATACCTATTATCTTGTAAGTGATTGAAAAATCAAAAAATAAAATAAAAAAGTATGTCATAAAGCAGGAACAACAACTGAAAAGGCATGGTACCTGGGTCCTTTAAAATAATATTAATTGATTGGCAAAGCCCACAGCATGTCTCTCATATGGGATCACATGAAAACAACCAGGGAGAGGTGGGTCCCAAATAACATGGCTTTAATCCATGAAACATACTAATAAAGCCACTCATGGAATAAAGGTGCAATGTGCACAAGAAAGTGCATTCGTAATTGCCTGTACTGTAATTTTGCATCAGCTGCAACTTCCAGGTGCATTTCAAGGACAAATTCCTTGCAGTAACTTACTCAGGAGGTGTTTAAGGAATGTGTTTTCATAAGCAGAGTAACCAAATTCATGCAAGTGTCCTCCCAACAGCTGTTTTTTTAATCAGGAGCTATAAGTTCAGAAAAGACCACCAAGTTATGCACTGGTTCTGTTTAGAACAGAGCAAACCCCTCTGGAAAAGGGACCCTAAACATAAAGTTTCTCCACCTTGCTAAGGTACAAATGAAGCCTGCTGTTCCCCATCTAGACCCCCATCATCTTTAGATATCAAGGCAGAACCTCCACTGCATCATTTGGTCAGCTAGGGAAAGAGATGTAAAGCAGGGTAAGATCAGCATATTGATAATACCTAACAATGCTGCTGAATGATCAATCAAAATGCAGTGATCAATGGTACTGAAGGCTTCAGAGAGGTCATGGAGAGCAAGGATGGGTGCACCATCTCTTCCTGTCAACCGATCTATTGATAAACATTGTATCACTGTCCTATAGCCAGACGTTATTCACAAGCAAAATCAATGTTATTTTGCTCCTGTATCCAGGGATGTAATCCAATTGAAAAGGTTCCAGATATTGTACTTTCTCCAGAGTTCACTGCAGCTGTAGGAAGACCACCTTCACAAAAATGAAAGTGAATGTTGGAAACAAGACAAAAGTGGTTTAACAGCCATGGCTTCTTCTGGAATGGATAGGAGGCCTAGGATGGACCAACCCCATTCTTCAGAGTGTATGGAACCATCATCTCAACTCAGAAAGCTGAACATAGGCTACAAGAAGAGCATTATTTGTCTATTTAATGTGTGACCTATGGTTGATCAGCACTCATGCCATTACATTGAAAATTTTAATATTGGAATTATCCTTAAATTAATTTAGAGACTGACAATGCCTAGTTTGCATGCATCCTTATATTTCTGGATTTGTAGGCAGGAAATGAAGCTTTGATTCCCTTCGCTGTATAATCACACTGGATTACAATGAAACAATCAGTATACCCTCTCATTCTTTAGACTTCAGAATTTACTTTATGGAAATCTAACTGTACTGTTACGAGAGTCAGAGATTTCCTTATTTAGTTTCCTTCATATGAGAAATCTTTTATGTGCTTCATTTTAAAAATCCTCAATCACACTATCTCTTTGTGGAGTCCTTTGATCAAATAATATCAGTGACAATTATCTCAGAAACATGATAATTAATAGGGCTGTGCAAACCCTTCAAAAGAAGTGCTTTGGAAGGCATGATAGAACATATTTCAAATTGTTAAAATTTCTTTGTCTAGGCTTACATTGGGGTCTTGGTAGTTGGTACTTATACACCTGCAGGTGTATAAGGTTGGTACTTATATACCTGCATGCATACACATATGAAGAGAGCTATGAGCAGAATCTAGAAATAGCTTCAGAAGTTTGAAAAAACATTGCTGCTCTTTAACTAGGTGTCAGAAGTCTATGGAGATTCTCCATCAATGACTAGTTGTTTGCAAGCAACATAAATCTTTCCATTCCCCACCATCTAGTCAGAGCTGAAGGAGCTTCTTGGATGAGAAGTAAATGTCTTCAAAGAAAAAAATAAGAAAGTCCAGTTGCCCCTGAAAAAAGGACCTTTGGGTTAACTAGGTGTCCTTTGTACTTGCACCTGTGCAGTCTGAAGCATCTTATTCAAAGGATTTACACAGTCCTAAGACCCAGGGCTAAAATAAAGGTCAAGAATAGGACTACAAAGTGCAAACAAGGTTTTCACACTACTCCACCCTTTTGTCCTTTCCAGTGTTTTCAGATATGGATTACTCTACATGGGACTGCCTTGAAGAGTGTCCAGAAGCTTTAACTGTTGTAAAATTTATTTATTTATTAAATGTATATGTGGCTCATTACTCTATTGAGTAAGTAAGTATTGAATAAGTGTTATGCAACCATTTGATATACCCAGCTACTTTTAGCCAGACATCACTAATTTTTAATCACAGACATTGAAACTACATTGTTTGTGTCAGATGATGCTCCATTCAAAATCCAAGAAAGACACTCTTAAACTACATTATTATAGAGAAAAGGAACTTTTACTGGAAATCAAGTGGTAGCATCAAAGTAATTCTAGATTTGAGGATTTACACACAAAAAGCACATATACAAAGTGATGGCAATGTTCCCATCCACAATAGTTCAAACAGTCCATCCAATCAAAGATGTGTATCATGTCATGTGGGGCATCTTCAGGTGGTGATGCAGACATCTGGTCATTGACCTTGGCCTAGTTGGATAAAGAGCTACAGTTGCGCAGTAAGCAAACTAGTAAGCATAAACAATAAAGTTTTCCCGAAGTTATACAGTTCATTCTCTAAAACCTCCAGCACATTTCTGACCCCCACAAAGCCCAAATATTTCCCCTTCCCCCCCATTAATATGGCAGCCGAAAGATGTGAGAAAAATGAAAGGAGTCTTGAAGGCTGACATTTGGCCCTCCTGTAAAAGAGGCATTAGCCCTAGAAAAGAAAACAAATTCAAGATCAATGGATAATATACATTTCACATGCAATACAAAGGTTTAAAGTTTGTCAGGATTTTTTTTCATGAAATGCCTGTATGGGCTTAGGGGCTTGAACATCTCGTTCATTTACCCATTCTGACCGAGAAGGAGGGAAATGCTTCCAAACAACCAAATATTGGAGTCAACCCCTTTGTTTCATTGAGTCCAAAATTTCTTTAACCTCAAAATGTTGTTTGTACTCAATCAAAAGAGGTATTGGAGGGTCAATCTGAGCAGGTCACAAGTTGGAGGTATGTTCAGGTTTCAATAAACTGCCATGGAAAATAGGGTGAATCTGTCTAAGGGTCTTATGTAATTGCAGTTGGAATGCCACAGGATTCACTATTTGTTCAATTGGGAAAGGTCTAACATATTTAGGTCCCAATTTTTTAGACTTTTATGTAGTCTGTAAATACCTAGTGGACAAGAAGACTTTGTCCCCCACTTGATATTGTTTTTTCTAGAGCTCTCTTTTTATCAGCTTGTTTCTTATGAGCTTGATGAGCATCATCTAAGTCTTTATGGGTAACCAGCCAGGTAAGCTGGAGTTGGGTTATCCACTTGGTCAATGACAGAACATTGAGTTTCTCTTGTGGAAGTTTGTGTATGGATACAAAGTTTTTTCCCGAAGCCACTTTAAATAGGGTACTACTGTGAATTGAATTGTTATATGCCACCACTGCAAATGGAAAGAGGTCAGACCAATCATCTTATTGATAATTTATACAGCATCGAAGGTATTGTTCCAATACCGAATTAGTTCTCTCACAAGCCCATTGGTTTGTGGGTGTAGGTGGCCTATTGGTTTGTGGGTGATAGGTGGAGCTTAAGCCATGCATTTTGGCTCATCACCCCCCTCACTCCAAGGTTAATGTAATCCTTGTGACATTCCTCAAATTAAAACATGGCTTTTCAAACAAGCCTGGGGGTCTCCTGCCAACAATGAGCCATGCAAGGGATGCATCATCTGTTCTGTTTGGCACCTTTTTTGTTTACATTTGTTTTAATTTATCCTGTTTAATTCTTGGTTTCAGAGTCACCTTGTATGATATGGGTAGCCATATAATTTTGATAACTAAATAAACTATTCCCATAATTCGCATAATTCCTGCAGCAGGCATCCTGGTTTATGTACATTGTTTCAGAATGATTGTAATCCAGTAGATATTTCTAGAGGATTTATGATCCAGTTTTATGAACAGAAGTCTTTGTTCTTGGTGTTAGAAGACAAGGTACTGTAGCTGGGGAACAACTTGCTTATTTATTGTTTAAAAAAGGAAATTCAAAAGCTTTGTGCAGAAACTACCTAAAGAGTTTCATTAGTAAAATGTGGCTGCTTATCAGTTCAGGATGTATGTATGTTTTAATTGAATTATGGAAAGCCTTTGGCCTAATTTATGCATTTCAAACACTGAAGATAGCAGGGACTAGAGACATTCAAAAGATATGAAGATAAGATACAAATTTTAATAAGAATATGCATTCTAAATGCTCATTTCACATCTGTGTGGAACTGGTTTCTAATCTATGCACTGGAATCTGGGAGGGGGGAATGTTGAATTCATTGATTGAACTGTATCTTCTATACAGAGACTTTCAAACTGATTACATTTAATCCAAACATGTATAGACTTACTAATTTAAACCAGAGGTGTCATTGTTAATACCCATAGAGTTTCCTAAGTATATCTGGAGTATGCCAGATTTTTTAAAATTTATATACTAATAATATTGCCATACCCCTGGTGGAGACTGACTTTGAGCAGTCAGAGGAGGACCCAGGCCTATCCTCTATCCATCCTAGGGCACGCAGGGAGGTTAGGATCAGGGTAAAATGTGGTCTATTCAGGAGGAGAGGGCCATGATCCTCTTCATGGGTTGCAGGTTTGAGGTATGCATAAAAGTTTGGACCTGTGTGCTAACAGAGGCTGGAGACAATTTAGTGTTTTAGAAGGTTTATCTTGGTTGCCGTTCTTTCAATAGACTGTACCTGGTTATCTTCCTGAAGTTGGCAATTATCTATCCTGCTCTGTTGTGGAACTTTATTCAATGCTGTTTGTTCTTGGTTTTTTCTTCATTATCGGCTCTTTGAATTTGAATTGTGTTTCTTTCCTTTGAAATGTTATTTTGAAAATAGTTTACTCCTCCACTGTGACAATTAAACAGTGAAGCTAAGTTGAAGGCATTAAATGACTTTTAATTACATTTTGGATTTTGTTATATTTCTGAGATACTCTGGGTCATCACAAATATCTTCTCCATAGAATTTCTGAATGTTTTTTAAAAAACTGAATAGCTACTATCTTTTAAATATTTTTATTTTTCTATCAACATTAACAGATATAAATATTAGTAATATTTATATTAGCATGATATATATTCATCCTGTAATAATTTGAACAACCAAGTTATTATAGGCATAATAAAAATACAGTAGTTCTCACTTAATAGAAGTTGGTACTGAAATTTCCATTTGTAAACAATATAGTCATAGACCATGCCCCTTGCAATTGAAATTCCAGTATTTCCAGTTTCCATCATTCCACTATGGGTCATTACATGGTCACCATTTGCAACTTTCTGTTGGGTTCTCTATTGACTTTGCTTGTAGGAACCTAGCCCCCCAAAAGTTGCAAAAGGTGATCTTGTGACCACAACTTCTGTGGGCTTTGATCTCTTTATTGTGAGCTGAGTGTTCACAATCCAATGAGTGCAGAGATGCTGCCTCAGAAGAGGACTAGTCATAAGTCATATTTGTTCAACACCATCAAGTGAAAATAAGTAGTCATTAAGCAAGGACCATCTGTAATAATATCTGCCCATTCCATAATATTTGTCTTTTCCATTACTGTATCTGTGTTGTATTACAAACTGATTTTTTCTAGCTCTTTAGATATATCGTATAAAGGCTGAAAAAATCCACATAACTGCTAGATTACAGCTAGGCTAGGTAGTTATAGTGTATATCATTTCTTGCAACCTAGTAGTTATCTGGATTTTGGCAGCTCAGATATAGGAGGCGTAAGTTCTCAAAGCCTAAATCTCCATTAATAAATAAAGATTTAATAAAAAAAAACAGTCATCCACAGCAAGACCTCTTTCCTACATTTTTTAAAAAATGAAATGCATATGAATGATGAATTCCTGGCCAGCATGGGGCTCCCAATGATGTTGATTAGGGATTTTAGCAGCAAGACATCTCCAGGAAATCATGTTGGGGAAGACTTTGATACGATAATGTGAAAAACCTTGTGCCAATAATTTAGAAAAGAAATAGTACATCCAAATAAATTATCTTTCTGAACTTCCATTCATCTGATTTTTAATTGATGGGAAACATTACTGTTTGGGTTTCACTCCCAAACAAAGAACAAATACATTGTTTCTGATATTGACAGGACATTGCAACTTTTGTTAATTTATATCATCTGCATCACTTAAAGTCATTTTCCATATAGGAATTAGATTTAACAAATACTCTGAGTTAACAGACACCACTCCCTATGTCAACTATTATATTAATTTGAGGTTTTACTGCTTTGTTTATAAGAACAGAAAAGTTGCCCCCAAAATAGATACTTGCTTGAACTAATTAGCACTGGTGATGTTACCGAGTTTGGGTGATGAAACACCTGTAAGAAAACAAGCACAGAGAGCATGAAGGACCCCACAATGCTTGGACTAATTGTCTGAAAATGTCTGAAATGGCTAATAACAGAATAACAGAACAGAACTGGAAGGGATCTTGGAGGTCTTCAAGTCCAATCCCATGCTCAAGTAGGAATGCAGGCTATATCTTGCATTGCTTACTATATAATTTTTGGCATGTAGGCAGTTATAAAAAACCTTCTGATGCCATTGTTCATTCATTCATTCATCATGCATGCATTTAGGTATCTTTCAGTTGCAATGCCTGGACAAAAATATTCAGTTTTCTTCACAGCTGCTTTTTGGAAGTGGCTTGCACATGACTATTTCCCAGAGATGTGAGCGGAGGTTTGGCTAACCTGATAACTTAAACACTATACCAAATTGGCTCTTTCTTCAATTGTGTATATGCTTTTTAAGGCACCAAGAAGTTTCCAAGTTAGCATTGGGGTCAATCTGCTAGCAGATGTCTTTCTTTGCCTCCCAGATGCTATAGAAAGAATCAAGCATCGCCTAGAATCTCAAAGTTGGCAATTTCTGATACTGCTGAACCATAATCAGCTTTTGATTTTGTAGCAATTAGCATATCATTACCCATAATGTTGTGCATAGCAATTTTGTTGTAAACATTTGTACAAATTTACCATAACCTAATTATATTTATGATGCATAATAATTATGATGCATAATTATGGAATATTTTCCAAGAAGGAATGTTTCTATTTTCCATATATGCAATTTTTTCTGGAAAAAGCCAAGTCTTCAGAAATCATCCAAATATCTGCTTATTCACAAAATTACCCATATTTTATGGAATTTCAAGTTAGAGGCTTTGTTTCTATGGAGTATAGGTCTTGGCAATAAATCATAGCTAGGGGGATTCAACAGATAATATGTTAGATTTTAGAATAGATAATCAAGATCTGTGATCGGTTTCTGAACAGGCCAGCCTTGCATCATTTTATTTGACATTTTCTAGGAATTACAAGCATATTAAATTCATACTATAAGGGACAAATGAATGTTGAATATCTTTCAGGATTATGCTAAATAGTTTCTGTGTTCATTAAGGGCAGCCAGAGTTGTATATGAAATCTAGTATATCTATTATAAAACTGTTCGTTTTGTTAAGACTCACACTATTTGTCTCTTGCGCAATAATCACAATTAGTTAAATAAATCAGTAGGAAAGGCAAATGGCCAATATTTCTGTGACTATCATTATTACCAGATGTTATTAGATCATGATCTCAAATTGATGCCACCTAATAAAATTTTACTAGGAACTTGGCATGAGAGGGTGGAGAGTCCATTCTCATATACTGGAGGCCCAATACTGAAGGATCTCAATCCTAACTCTAAGAGTTGATATTTGGACAAAAAGAGCTGCATTTGTTTGGCTATTTGTCATGCCTGAGAAAATAAGGCAACCAAGTCTTACAATACCTAATTTCTGTGCTGTGGGAGACAAAGAAACACAGCATTCTTTCCATGAAATTAGGCCAAGAGGCATGGACTGCAGCTTATAATTTTTAAACATAATTAGGCATAGTATGGCCAAATGGAAGTGCATCCTAAAGCATATGCATATTCCCATCATCCTAGTCTTCAATTTTCACTTTTTATACTTAGACTCATTGATATGAAGGAAACCCTTCCCCCCCCCCAAAAAAAAAAAAAAAAAAAAAAAAAGAGGGAGAGTGGAAAAAATACTGGCATCTCATGAAATGAAGAGATGATCTTCCTGGACTGAATGTACAATAAGTTTCATCCACCCAGATCTGCCTCTTGTCTTTGGATTTGGCCCCTTCTTCCAATGAAGGAAAAAATCAGAGCCTCACTGGCATCCACAGAATACCTCTGATATTTCAGAGAGAAAAATAAATCAATTTGTTATAACAATAATATTTCTATTCAGAAATCCCTTGAGATGATCAACTTGTACAGTGAAGCATGATTAGCTCTGTAACATTTTATAAACTTACATAACTGCAGATTACTACTCATAACATTAATCCTTGATTTTAAGACCCTCTTGGACCAGCTCAGATAAAATGAACTCACTGGGACAATATATTTTGATTTTGATACAGTGCTACAGAAATACATATTTCTTTTTAATTTCTGTAAGGCGGGTTAGCTTACATTTGTGTTAATTTGGACAAAATTGCAATCTTAAGCAGCCCATATCCTATTCAATGTTCATACTGGCTTAACTCTTATGTCAATTTAAAAAAAAATCTTGACTGAGATACCTTAGAAATAGCTTGCAAAGTATAGAATCTGGACAATAAGATACCATGTTCTCCCACTGGACAATTTACCTGCTTTTGTGCTTTTTGTTCCAAGAAAGCAATTGCCAATTACTTTCCTTCCTGAAGGCAGAACTTACTGGACACAGATCATTTTATAATCAACTTCAAATCATCTGAATGTTCATGCACATGAATACAAAAACCAGCCTTAAAATAAAATTGCCTTTCTTAAATGCCCTGTTGGTCTCTAGAGCTACTGTTACCAGGGAATCTGTAATAACCTAATAGCTATTATACTTGCCTTGTAAGTAGAAGGTTGCTGGTTTTCAAATATGTTATTTTCCTGAACAAACCTAGCCTTTTTTAAAACATCAGTGCACCATTTCATTATTTTCCAGTCACCTGATACACAGTAGAAGGAATCAAGGATCTAGCACTGTTTCAGAACTTTATTATAAAGGCGTAAACTTTTATGAGCTAGCAGCTCTTTTTATCATGATATAGGATTTAAAGTGGGATGATGTGGACATAAAAAGGGAGCGGGAAAGGAAATGGACGATAGTTTGGTTATGCATATGCAGGTTACAGTGTGATGCAGATGATGTGTATGTTATAGATTAATGGTTGTAATATGCTAAAACCCATTGTGCATCTTGAATTGATTACCTGTAATCTTTTGATATATGAGTGTTGTGCAATTTCTCAATTACTGGTGCTATTGTGCTCTTCTATAACAGCCACTTTGAGATCTGCTATGAAGTGCCTTACCTGGAAAGTTAAGAAGGGTTTCATTTTCAACTGGAGAAGAAATCCTTCTGCCATTTGCCTTAAAAAGCAATGCATCTACCTGTCTGTCTATCCGAACTAAATATGTTTCAATCATATATTATTAATACTGACATTGATATAAAGTTAGATAGAAATTTTTTTTTAAAAGGTTCCTATATACCCTACAGTGGAACATCAACTAAAGCTCATGTCACACTGAACCAACGAATGCAAAGAGGATGTAAAATGGACAAAAAAGCTTGCCATCCATTGGAAAACACGATGCATCTGTTGTGTACTCACTGCGTACGTATTTCATAAGCTCTATCAGTAAAACATCCATCTACTGCTATTTCATCCGCTCAAAAAGTTTTGAGCTGCACAAAACTTTTTGAGCAGATGAACTTTCCACCACATACGATCTACATCCGCGACACATACGGGCAACAAACGTTCTATATCCGTTGTCATCCATTACACGTCCGATGTATCCTCTCGGCATCCTCTGGGCATCTGCACAACTCACATCCGCTCCACCGAAAAGCAGAAAGAGGGAAGAAGCGAAAGGTACATGGAACGTCCACACAGCGTTAAGTAGCATGGACATAGAAAGGATGTAAGCGGATGCATCTCATGTAGAAAGCATTAAAATGGACAAAACGTTCATATATGGGACGTATCTCGGATATTTAGGATGTCTGGAGAATGCCTAAAGTATGTGGAAAGACACCTAGTGGACAACTGACATTTCCTATAAAAAGGGGGAGGAAATCACCTGGATCTCACTATCAGTCCAGCAGCCCTAGTGTGCAAACCTCTTCAGCCTTGCTCTTGCTCTTCCACATCATCCATTGATCTCCACCATGGATCATCGCACACTCCTTTTGGTAGCCACCATCATTCAACACCAGAACCAAGCCCTCTTCAGACTGTTTCACCTTTTCTATGCAAAGAGAAGAAGGAGACGTCCAAGAACTATCTGGGTCCGACGATGGATCAGGAGAAGACTCTATGACAAGCTGAAGGTGGAGCTGAGGAATGAAGACACTCATGCATTCCAGCACTTCATGAGGATGCCACCAGCCATGTTTGACGAAGTTGTGGAGCATCTGAGACCCAGGTTGACCAAGGCAAACACCAACTTCCATCCGAGCCTGGACCCTGGACTGAAGGTGGCACTGACTCTGCGCCACCTGGCCTCTGGGACCACGTACAGAAACATGCAGTATGCCTGGAGGGTGCCACACAACACCATCAGCATTGTGGTCAGAGAAGTGGTGCAGGCCATCATCGAAGAATATGTAGAGGAGCTCCTCCAGTGCCCCACCACTGAAGTAGGCTGGAGGAAAGTTGCAGAGCAGTGGTATCAGAAGTGGAACTTTCCCCACACCGTTGGAGCCATAGATGGGAAGCACGTGGCCTGCAAAGCTCCACCCAACTCAGGGTCCAATTATTTAAATTACAAGGGCTTCTTCAGCATAATCCTCTTTGCCATGGTTGATGCTGACTACAAGTTCATATACATCGATGCTTCAGGCAATGGGTCAGCTTCAGATGCCAAGATATACAACGCCAGTGACCTCAAGGGTGGGCTGGAACGCAACCTCATCATGGGTTTTCCAGATCCAGACCTCCTACCCAATGACACACAAGATGTGCCCTACTTCATCGTGGGTGATGACGCCTTCTCCCTCAGAACCTACCTCATGAAGCCCTACACTTCCAGATACCTCAGCCGTGAAGAGAGGATCTTCAACTACAGGCTGTCCAGGGCAAGGCGGGTGGTGGAGAACGCCTTTGGCATCCTGGCCAACAGGTTCCAGGTACTTCTCACCACCATGCAGCATCGCCAACAGACCGTGAGGAGCATCATGGAAGCTTGCTGCATCCTGCACAATCTCATGTGCACCCGCTACCCAGTCTTGCAGAACAGGCTTGTGGACCGTCAACAAGGGAATGGGGACATGGAGCCCGGTGAATGGAGGCAAGGACAAAACCTGATAGACACTGTGGATATGCAAGGCCCCAACAGAGCTTTATGTGGAGGGAAGAAGCAGCGCAACCTCCTGAAACACTGGTGCAACTCCCCAGCTGGAGCAGTGGAGTGGCAAGACAGGATGGTAGATGCTTAATGGATGCTTCCTTCAGCCTGTCTCATCACACTGATGAGATTGTACCATGTATGTTGAGTGGCCTTACAATGAATAGGGCATTAATAAAGAGTTTTATTTGTGTTGAAATGTGTTGATCAATGATTAAATTGTTATTGATAATAAAGGGCCATATGTGTGGCATCTGGGAGGGTGGACCATAAAGTCCCACTATGCTTGCACTGGAGGTTTATCTATCCCACAGCAATCCTTACCCATCCCACAGCTATCCATCCCACAGCTATCCTTACCAATCCCACAAGCATGCAAAGGCTTAACTCTTTTTTTCAAAGTTTTCCCCAACACTTTATTAAGTAAAAAAATGAACCAAGTGTGTGAAGCAAAGATAACCTTTATTAATAACAAACTGTAGGACTTTATTAAAAAGCAAAATGACCCAAGTAAAGTGTCTTTAAACAAAGATAAGGTGAGCAGGTAACAACTCAGTCTCTGGAACTCTTTTCAGTCACTCTGAGGTTTGCCCATGGTCTCAGATTTTAAGGGGCCAGGGACTGTGGAGGTGGCTGTTGATGGAGTGCTGGTCTGAGGCGCCATTGGGGTGCCTGGCCCCGAGAGTATAACAGGAGATGGTGTGTGCAGGAACCTCTCAGAGAGCTGACTCAGTCCCGTGAGGTTGAGAGACACTTCCTCAAGGACCTGGGATGTGAGGCCCAAGACTGATGACAGATGTTCTGAGGAAGGCCTTGGCTGTGGGGTGGAGGAAGGAGAAGTGTAGTGAGGCTGTCTGGTCTGCAGCTGGGTCAGCTGAGGCATCTGTGGCGTCTGTGGCATCCGAGGAACCTGGGTCTGGACTGGGAAGGGCTGCCTCTGCTGTGGGAAGTCCTGGTAGTGATAGGCTGGGTAGGCGAGGGGCTGCTGAAATCCATGGAAGGGCTGTGACATCACCTGGGGTGAAGGAGCAGACCTGGAGTGGGTGGGAGCAGTTTCAGCTGGGCCTGGAGGGTGGTGCAGAAGAGCTGTGATCCTCTCCTTCATCGCCTGGTACTGGGCCTCGGGCATGTCCATGAGGGTCTGGCCCACGTACGTGATGAAGGGCTTGCGGTTGGAGGATGGTATTAAAAGTGTACCAGCTGTGGAGGAGATCTGTGCTTGCTTTGATTGTGTCCCTGATCTCCAAGAGGACAATGTGGCTCTGTCCCTCCGGTCTGCCTCTCTTCCTGCTTTCTGTGGAGGTGGAGCTGGGTGTGGGTGTGGATTGGTCTCTGGTGGCTGCCTCTTCTTGCTCCATCTGAGACAGGGGATCCTCCATGTCCTGTGGGGGGGGTCTCTGCCGTGGGGCCGTCCAAAGACACCTGCCTGGACACTGTAGCTGTCTCCTGGCTGGAAGAGGAGTGGCTCTCTGTGGGCTGTCTGAGGGAGAGGGTTGACAGAGGGGCTGCTCTTCGGTGACAGATCCCACCCTACAGGAAGCTTCACCTGGCCATGACATAGGTCTCCTGGTCAGTGAGCTTGACAACGGCCTGCCCGGATCTGTTCAGGTGCAGCTTGCCATAACAGGTGTGCATATGCTTCCACCACCCCAGGAGGACATCTGAAGTGTAGCCCAGGCTCTCTGCCTTCTGTCTCCATGCTGCCTGCTTCCTCTTGGTGTCATGATAGAGCCTGTGGCCCTTCCTCCACAGGTACTCGTTCTCCTTCAGCCATTCCAGCACCTCCTCCTCATGGTCCTCGGAAATGGAGTACTGTTTCCTCTCCCCCTTCTCCTTGCCTTGCTTCTTCCTCCCTCTGGCAGGGGCTTCAGGGCCTTCAGCAAAAGGGCTTTGAGGGCCTTGGAGCTGGTCCATCACAGCAGCAGCAGAAGGAGGAGCAGCAACAGCAGCAGGAGAAGCACCACCACCATCAGCAGCAGCACCAGCAGCAGCAGAAGCACCAGCAGCACCAGCAACACTAGCAGCAGCACCAGCAGGAGAAGCACCACCAGCAGAAACACCAGGAGCACCAGGAGCACCAGCAGCAGCACCAGCAGCACCAGCAGCTTCAGAGTCAGCGCCGGGGTTGCGATGGTGGTTCTTTCCTTCTTGCCAGGGCTGGCAGGAGTAGGCACAGGCTTCTTCTTCTTCCCCATGTTGTTCTCTCACGATGTCTCTGGCAGCAGATCTTTCCTCTGAATGCTGACTGCTTGCAAGCTGCATCCTTTTATATCCACGGATCCTACGCAATTCATCCTCCCCGCATGCGCAATGAATGCTTTGCATCTGCTAGGCATCCGCTATGCATCCTATAGGCGTCCGTGATGCATCCGCGTCATCCGCTACGCATCCGTTCCTTCCGCTACGCGTCTGCTTCGCTGTTCTCCCCCGGAAGCCCTGTGGATGTGTCATCTGCTTCCATCCACTAGGCTTCCTACGAACATCCGCTTTACATCCCCACTACATCCTCCCCATGTCCGTTCCTTTCTGTTGTTGTCCACTCTGTTTATGCAAATTTGGGACACTTTTGAGAGCGGATAACAACGGATCGAAAATTTGCTCATCCACTGTGTCCTTTTTACATACGTTTTGCATCCATTGGCCAGTGTGACCTCGCCTTAAGACAAGTATATTATGTCCTTATGTCTGCCTTTGTGTTTCTCAGTCAGAATGGCCAAGAAAACTTGCTGTAAACTGAAATTAGTAGGACAAAATAAAAGATAAACAAAATGGGCTAAAGTACATTGGGACTGGCATGCAAACAAATGAACTGTGGGTTACGGAGTAACTGTGCAATGATCTGAGTCATTTTTACATATTAGAGATGTAGAACTTGCTGTAATACAGAAGTTGGTTCTATGTATGAGAGCTAAATCCACAGAGATCTCCTTTCAGCTCCTATGAAATTTATTTTAGCTAAGTCTACTGCCAAGTCTTCCACCAGCAAGGGGGTGTCTAAAGGCAATTTCCCTCCTGATGTTCTGTCTAAATAATTCCCACAAATTAGGCTGAGATCTTCCAAGCAGTAGCAGCTCTGACAAGTACCTTTACTAAAAGTTCCTGACTAAAGCCAATTGTTTTGATTTTCATTTCTGGTCTGCTACCTGGATTGCCAAATGGCAAAGGCCTATTTTACCTCCAAATTTTTGAGTCTACTGTGTATTGGGCTCACCATCTGGAAACATGCCTAGAACTTACTACAATAGATAGATACATGGAACACCCATGTGTGGGGGAAGTTTGCTATCTTGGACAGCCACATCCTAGAACACTGTTCTCTAATGGTAGCCCTTTTACATAGCCAAGGGAACTATGAATATTATAGAATCAAACTGGTAGTGAAATACTAATCATGTTCAGCTTCTAGTTAGTTGTTTATTCAGTACCAAAAAAGGCTAAAAACAAACCTGAAATATAATTAGCCTCTAGGTAACATAGTTTTTGGTTGCCAAATCTAGGTTTATACTAGAGAAGGGGGTTGCTGCATTGCATCTTCTCTATATGTCTTTTCTATCCTTGTATTAGCATAAGTTACTAGCCTACTCAATCATCCCTCATTGTGGAACAGAAAGGAGGAAATCCTGCCAGACTTAACGAAACCAGCCATTCAGTTCATAGCAGGCAGAGGAGTAACTAAAGCTGTCTCTAGCAGCTGTCTTGCAGCTTGTGAAATGAGAATTTCACATATCATAGCTTTGTGTTCTGAGTGTAAAGACACCTGATTCACAGTCTCACTATGAGGTCCTGGGAGAGTGTATGAAAATAGTCACTTGCTGTGCACTGGATTACTAAACCTAGTGCTGAGTGCTGGAGCCTATATCTCACTTACAAAACTATCCCATCTTGGCCAAGCTTTACCATCTGAATTATGATATCAGTAAGATGTGGCCAGTTCCAGTGTTTTGGAACATCTGTAATCAGTAACAAGGATCACAGAGAAGGAATAAGAATCATCATTCAGACAACATTATCTAATCTGAAAAAATATAAAGTTTGCTCTCCTACTAGTTTAAAATGCCTAAATATTTTCCAACCCTATATTTACATACAACAGGGAGCAACTGGGAGCTCATAAATTAATGTTGCGGGTTTGCTGATGATGCAGTTGTTTGAACAAAAATATTTTATCTTGCTTCCAGTATTACATGAATGCTGGCTTCTAAGCTGGGGTTTAAATATTTTCAGTTGGGTAATTAACAGTGTATATGAAGGAAATGATAATAATTAGGGGACTGAAACTTTAAACATTTGAAGAATGGTAACAAGAATTGGATATGTCTAATTTAATGAAAAGAAGAACTAGGGGCGACATGATAACAGAATTCCAATATCTAAGGAGATGCCACAAAGAAGAGGGAGTTAACCTATTCTCCAAGTTGTCTGTGCTCCAACACTGGTGATTTTTAAGAAGAGAAAGGACAATTTGTCTGAAGTGGTTTAGGGTCTCCTGCTCAAACAGAGGGTTGGATTAGAAGACCTCCAAGGTCTCTTCTAACTCTGTTATTCTATTAATCTAATGGACTGAAGAACTTGGGAGTAGCCAGACATGTGGGTGATAGCTTTATTGTATTGTGATTTAATGTCCTTAGGTTTTAAGATAACCTAGGCCATTGATGATAGGGGATACCAGTACTTATCTTAACAATTATTGTATTTATTAGATAGAAAAACAAACTATTATTTGCAAATTGGAAGGTGTGGGGTGTAAGAAGTTTATTTTATATTTCTTACCAATAAAATATGCTATTGAAAATGAATGAATAGTTGGCATAGCTATCATAACTGAAAAGCATGGATATATTTAAAGTCTAGCTTTTGTTAAACTGCTTATTTAGCGAATTTCAATTACTTCTATAATATATAAACTGAGTTTTTCTTTTGTTTATCTATATCTATAGCAGCCCTAGTACCTGCAGGTTAGCTGTGACCTGCTGGTAACTCATAAAATATTTAGAGTTCCCATTATTTTTCAAAGAGAGATGGGGGTAGAATCTTAGGAGAGAAGTTAGATGTTTCTTTATCCCAAGGAATTTTGTGAGCAAGGAAATCGCAAAGCAGAAGACAGTAGATACAGTTTTTATCAACTGCATCTGGGATTCAGATTCAATACTGAAAAATCTGTGGCAGAACTTAATCTAGCATGGTGGAATTGGCATGAAAAGGCAGGCTGACAAGTGAGGGATCTTTTGTATATTTTCAGGGCTGCTTTGCTCTCTTTGCCCCCATGCCCTGCAATCCTATTCTATTTGCTCACTAAATGATGTCTAATGTGAGCATGCAGATTTATGTTTCATGTTACTGGTAGCAGCTAGCATAGTCTCTCAACAACCTATTTTGTAACCTTTATTAAAATCAAAATCTTTTACTCTCTCTGGAGTTTTACCCTTAGCATCACATATTTCCAAATCATTTGGGCTTCAGATCCCAAGTCAGAAGATAATATCTTCTCATTCAAGAATGGGTGGTAAGAATTTAATTGTTTTTTAGGATGGTAATTAACTTGTACCTTCCTTGCTACAATTGCTAATTAATTATTTTGCTATTTCTATTCCATTAGAAGGAAGGAAGGAAATGTTTATATGCATGCTTCTATGTAGGAAAGAGTGATTTCTTGTTGAAAGAAAAAAATGGTTGTATATACAAATGAGAAATTTCCCTAATGCCATCGCTCTGCTAAACAAATAATTCCCTCAACACTGCCCAACTATTTACAAACTTATTATTCATCTTCTCATCACTCCTTATCACCCATCCCCTCCCATTTGTGACTGTATGACTGCAACTTTGTCTCTTGTATCCTTACAATTTATATGGACTGTTTTCTGATATGATTTGATTTTTGATATGATATTGTACCCTATGACTATGATTAAGTGTTGTATCTGATGATTCTTGACTCTTAACGAATGTATATTTTATTTTATGTACACTGAAAGCATTTGCACCAAGACAAATTCCTTGTGTGTCCAATCACACTTGGCCAATAAAACAATTCTAATTCTAATTTTAAATCAGTTAATTTTATATGGGCTACTTTATTTTACAAGTAAATAATTGGCTGTAGAAATAGTTGTAATTATTCCCATTAGCCTTCTAAATGGAAAAAAAATTCTTGGTTCCTTTATATCCATATTTGCACACTCACAATCTGGTCAAAAGCCTGCTCAGATATTCTTTTAATAAGAATAGGCATTGTTGAGTTTGCTGTTTCAATGCATATTCAAAGCTCATAAGCAGTAGGAAAGAGTTAATTCAACATGCATATTTAACTTTAGCATTAAAATTCCAAAGACCCACTGTGTTTGTGTTATTTATATAAGCAAAGAGAAATGCATGGATAATATTTTACTTTAGAGAGAGAAAGCAAAAAAAAAAAAAAAGCCTCTCTCTTTCTCCCTGTCTCTATGCCTTTGTGCAAAAAAATCTACTTCTATACATACCTACATCGGATTGGAAAAATTAACTTCAAATTGGGTTAACAAATGAAATGTATTGCCAAATATATTCCAATATATTCTGTCCAAATATCAAGTAAAGATGTTGGGAGATGTTGATGCAAATAAGATCCATGTTCCGGAGTGGCACGCATTCCTCTGGTATAATGAAAATAGGGCACATGGAGATTTTAGGAGACATTATGTCAGGGACGCTTTATTAACTGTATGGAAGAAAATAAGGGACTATCATTATATGAAAACACCAGTCTGGTTATCAACAATAGAGGCATTTGCATATCCCAATTTTTTTTACGTGAAACATATTATTAGATATGAGGAAATTTTAAATGAAAAGGGAAAACTCAAAATAAAGCAAGAATTAGAAGAACAAGGGATAAATTTAGATTGGTATTCATATTTGCAAATACATTCAAGGTATGAAAAAGATACTAAGATTGCTGGGTTTTATAAAAAACTGACTGAATTAGATAAAATTTTAACAGGCACTGAAGAGAAGATGATTAAAAAATTACATGGTTATTTACTAGGAGTGAAACTAGAAAAGTAAGTTAAAGAAACAGTGATTGCATGGGGGAAAATTTTGGGATATGGGATAGATCTGGAAAATTGGCATAAACTATGGATTAGAAATTATAAACCAACCATGTCAATGGCCTATAAAGAGAATTTGTATAAGATGTTTTACAAGGGGCATTTATCCACAGCAAGATGTTCAAAGATAAATCGGGGAAGTGTTGGAAATGTCATCAGACGCCTGGATCTTATTACTATATGTGATGGACATGTATTGATGCTAAAAGATATTGGACTAAAATACACACGTGGTTGGAAAAAATGATAAAACAACCGATAGATTTAAAACCAGAGATATTTTAATTGTGAATAACAGAGAGATAACATATGCTTATTAATGTATTAATAGCAGCTAGAATTGTATTTGCACAAAATTGGAAAAATGAGAAAATTCTGACAGAGGAGGAAACAATTAAGAAAATAATGGAATGTGTGGAAATGAGTAGATTAACAATGGCAACCAAAGAACAGGAAGAAAAAGAATATTATAAGATTTGGAATTTATTTTATGAATGGTGAGACAGAAGAATAAAAAACTGAAATATGTGGTAATAGCAATAATATCTTATAACAGACTGATTATGAAAGAATAAGAGAATGAATATAACTAAGGATGGATGGATTATATTTTTGAAAGATAACAACTATAATGTTAATGATAATATAATAATCAAACAATATGACATAAAATGTTGATTAGAATGGCTATAAATATAATTAAATAAGAAATGTATGATAATATCATTATGCGCACAAGATATATGTACCCAACCGGCACACTGTAGAATTGGAAGATTATTATTTATTTGTTATTTTTGTTTTTTAAAAATAATTTTTTTAAATTAAAAATTAAACAAAAATTCATGTTCCGTTGTGGCAATAAAAGGAAGGATCTCAGTCTATTGGATGATAGATGGTTAAAAATTAGCACTGAAATACAACTTTCTTGGCAACTATGACAGCATTTCATGTTACATTTTAAAAATAATTTAGAAGTATATGAAGATTTATAAATGTTAGTAGGTTTTCTAGTACAATGTTAATGCAGAATAGAATAACATTGGACACGAATAAGATTCTGTAGAACATGCCAACCTTATAATTTTATCTCCCACCAAGTCATCTCATAGGTTTGTTGTGGTGAAGAAAATAGGAATAAAAAGGGAATATTAGGTATGCTGCTTTGAGTTATTTCTAAAAATAATAAAGATGGGACATATAAAAAGTATTCAATATCAATGGTCAAAAATCTGAGTTCCTAAGAGTCCAGTGACCAGAGCAGAGATAGGTAGTTGGAATTCAGAACCAATTAAAATATCAGGATCATTTTTCCTGAGAGTCTCCCCCATCTCTCTCTCTCTATCTTCACCACTGCATCAGCTTGCCTTGCCCTTTGTCACCTCTTCCTCAAATCAAAGGGCCTATATCACACTTGGATGGCAAACCAGTCAAGCAGCTGATTAATCTGATTCTCTGGGATGTTTTTATGTATTGCTTAACACCTCTATTTCCAGACAAGCAACTTCCCCAGTCCCATCTTCATCTATACACATACTGTACCATATCATTTCCCCACCACCATCCCAATACACATTCACTGGGGCAGCTAGATGTACTCGATTGAACACTTAAGATCTCTGTCACTGCCACTGACATGTTACCTAATCTTCTACAGTTGAGTGGCGGCACCTTCATTAGCACCATAGGCTGCTGATCAGAAGTGCCATTGCCTTCATAACTCCATTGCCAACTCCCAAGATGACTCAGTCAGCCATATAGCCCAGCATGGGTTTTGTTCAAACAGGCAGATGACCATCTCATCCTCCATGGTCACCCAAAGGTCACTCCTGAAGTTGGCTACCCTGAGAGTTATGTGCTACTTTACTTCCTTAAAGTACAGAATGGTGTAAAATCCATCCAATTTGCCTGGGTAATCCTATGTCTGTAGCTAATGTATTTTAAACACAGTAATGTATTCATACAGTAATGTATTTAAAAAGGGCAGGATAATGAAATATAATTTATTGATTCAATTTCCCTGGATCCACAGAGGAAAGTTATTTTGTCCAGGAGAATTTTACAGTATTTATTTTTTGAAAAAGCAGATGGGAGAGCATTTTAAAAAAAAATTAAATTTTTTTTATAGTCTGGGAAAGGTGAATGCTGCTAAATAGTATGCTGTTTTTCAGGTAGAATGTTTAGCCCAAGCTTATTCAATGATATCCTATGCACTTAGTGTGCAAAGAATCCTTGATTCTTTGCAAGACAACCTAATTACCTTAGTAAACTTAAGTAAGGAACCTAAACCCACAAAATAGCAACTGTTTATCCATTTTGACTTCCCCCCTTGATAGATATATTTCAAAACAAATGGGACTAAATCCAAGGAACAAAACTTGGATCATTATTATTATTTATTTATTGAACAATCAATGAGAAAACTGATCCTAGGCTACTAACTGTCTGTCTTCTCTCAGTCTTTAGCATAGCACAACGTATGCATATACTTATACAAAGCATATGCAAAGCATATACAGCACAGTATCAACAGTAGAGACCTTCAAATTTCTAGGTTCTACTATATCACATGACCTAAAATGGACATCTAAAATCAAAAACGTCATCAAAAAAGCACAACAAAGAATGTTCTTTCTGCACCAACTTAGAAAGCTTAAACTGCCCAAGGAGCTGCTGATCCAGTTCTACAGAGGAATTATTGAGTCTGTCATCTGCACCTTGATAACTGTATGGTTTGGTTCTGTAGCCAAACAAGACAGACACAGACTTCAGAGAGTAATTAAGACTGCAGAAAAAACAGTTACTGTCTACCTTTCATTGAGGATCTGTATCTTGCATGAGTCAAAAAGAGGGCTGTGAAAATTTTTACAGACCCCTCACATCCCGGACATAAACTGTTTCAACTCCTTCCCTCAAAATGATGCTATAGAGCACTGCACACCAGAACAATTAGACACAAGAACATTTTTTCCCAAAAGCCATCACACTGCTAAACAAATAATTCCCTCAATAGTGTTCAACTATTACAACTATTACAAAGTATTGCACTACTATTATTGTTAATCTTCTCATCACACCTTATCACCCATCCCCTCCCACTTGTGATTGTAGGACTGTAACTTTGTCGCTTGTATCCTTATGATTTATATTGACTGTTTCCTAGTATGATTTGATTGCTGATTGTACCCGATTATTATCATTAAGTGTTGTTCTTTATGATTGTGGGGGGGGGTTGGATAAGGTCCCTTCCAACTCTGATTATCTGTTATCTGTTAATCTGATTCTTGACTCTTGACAAATGTATCTTTTTTTAATGTATATTGTGAGTATTTGCACTAAGTCAAATTCCTTGTGTCCAATCACACTTGGCCAATAAAGAATTCTATTCTATTCTATTCTATTCTATTCTATTCTATTCTATTCTATTCTAT
>BLBF01000053.1:5489771-5499771 GCA_015471245.1 Laticauda colubrina
ATTCTATTCTATTCTATTCTATTCTATTCTATTCTATTCTATTCTATCTTATCCTATCCTATTCATCTAAAGGGAGAAAGAATAGCTTTAAATCTTAGCCTGCACTTCCTAATTTGCCATTTACTTATGTAACAGTCCACTTCTGCCCTAAAAAGAATTTGGACAAGAGGTTTGGACAAGGAATCTTTTATTATGTGTTCAGGTTAATGTTTTCACTGCATTTTGGATTATACTTCTATTAATTCTTATTGACATTAGTTGAAGTACATGAAATGATCACAGCATTAGTATCAACATCAATATGGGAATATTGAGGCCTGCAAATTGATAGGACAGAAACTGGTTTATCTTTTGGCCAAACAAAAGTTGAGTAGATTGGGGACCATTATGCATCCATCTTAAACCTTGGTCTCATTTCAGTTCAGGCAAATCTTGACTACTGTATCTATGTATTCTAATTTCTTCTGCTTGGCTTGAAAATTTCCAGACTTAGAATCTATATAGCTTTATCTTTTTCCAAAGGTCATTGACATAACCTTTTTTTCCCCATCATTTTTTGCCTCTTTAATTTTCTTGCCAGATATTAACACCTATTATCCCACTTCAAACATTAGTTCAATCCCTTGTGATAGCTCCTGAAATATCTACAGTTTTCTGAAATGGATGCTACGCAGCATTGTTAACTTCCCCCAGGAATCCTTTCAGAAATTACCTTTTTGATGCTAGGTATTCATATCCTAGTTATATTTCAGTTCAAGTAAATCCCATTTCCTGAAGAGGTTTATTTGGTCCTCAAATGTCCCCAGTGTCTAACAAAAACCTCCTTCTCCCTGACACCACATTTGTTCATTCATTGCAACTCTGTGCTCTGCTTATCTAGTTGTCCTTGCACACAGAGCAGGTGACATTGTTTTCCAGAAGGCCTCTCCATATACTGCCTGCTTTTCTCAGCATTTTCAGTCACCTTCATTTCAAGGGAACAGATTGGTTCACAAGAGTCAGAAGCTTATTGCATTGAGCAAAAATTCATGATTAATGACCAATTGACAGACAATAGTACATTTGACACTCTGTGTAATGAACTGAAAAAACATTTCCATGCTAATTTTCTATCTTCAATCTAGTTATTTTTATTATTATTTAAGAGTACAAAAATGCCCTTTATTAATGAATTGATTGCATTTTTACATCGCTGACTTCACACATATCTCTAGCTGTTTAGGACAAATTAAATGTCATTAAATCAAAAAAACAGTCCAATTCCAAAACAAAACTTGGCATCTAGAATGACTTCATTCTTCAACAACCAAAAGCTCTGTGAAGGTGATGCAGTGTTGTCTGGATTCCCTGGAGGAAGGAATGCATTCCAGAGAAGTAAGAAGCATCTCAGTTCAGATAGTTTGTATGTGAGAAAGGGTATAAAGACAGCCCTCCCTAATAGTTCTCAGAATATATATGTGCTTGTTGTAGTTCGTAGGATGCTTCAGTTTTGTAAAATTCAGTCTATAGGTGTGGAATAATAAAGAAATCTGCTTGGAAGAATCACCATGTGTTTTTGGTTTTGGGAGTTTGACAATGGAGGATTCCATCAATGCTCGCCTCCCCATCTCCCAAATAAAACCTGTAAGGGAAGGCAATATCTGGATTTCCAGGGACAAGTTTCCATAAAATATAGAATATATTGTTTTCAATAACAATTTAATATTTTGGATTCAAAGCAATACTCATCATGACAATTAGCTTTTGAGGATTGTTGTCTTCTTTTTGCTTTCCTTTCTTATTTACTCAAGAGCTTTTGATGAGGACTTCTGTGAAACATTTTTTAAAATTCAAGTGTCCATGGGGCCACTTCTGTCCAAAAATGCATCTGTTTATCTGCTTCCCACACATCTACCCACATAATTTGTCTTTCCATAATATTTATTTTTAATATTTTTAGTATTTATTTGATTTATCAATCGCTTACAAGATACAGGTATAAGAATAAACATAGTTTTGAATACATGAGATAGATACTTATAAGAAAAATAAAAAGAAACAATAGGACAGGGGCAGTAGACATGATTGGTATACTTATGCATGCCCCCTACAGGCCTCTTAGGAAGGAGGTGAGGTCAATAGTAGATAGTCTAAGGTTAAAGTTTTTGGGGTTTGGGGAAGAAACCACAGTCAGGTAGAGTATTCCAAACATTGACCACTCTGTTGCTGAAGTCACATTTTCTGCAGTCAAGTTTGGTGTGGTTAACCTTGAGTTTGTATCTATTGTGTGCTTTTGTATTGATATGATTGAAGCTGAAGTATTCATTTGCAGGTAGGACATTGAAATGTATGATTTTATATATGATATTTAGATCGGACTGGAGGCAGCGTAGTTCTAGGTTTTCCAGGTCTAGAGTTTCAAGTCTGATGGCATAAGATTTTCTGCAATGAGTAGAGGAGTGGAGAATTCTTCTTGTGAAATATTTCTGGACTTTTTCAATTGTGTTAAAATCATATATATGATATGGGTTCCAAACTGTTGAGCTGTATTCAAGTACAGGTCAAACAAATGTTTTGTATGCTCTAGTTAATAGTGTGATATTACAAGAGAAGAAGCTATGTAAGATGAGGTTAACAACTCTTAATGTCTTTTTGGCTGTGTAGTTACAGTGGGCTCTAGCACTTAGGTCATTAGAGATGAGTACTCCAAGATCCTTGACAGAGTTTGGATCATCAACAAGGTCTTGACTATTCAACCTGTATTTTATTTTCTGATTATTATTTTTTTGCCAATATGTAAGACAGAGTATTTATTTGTTGAGATTTGAAGTTGCCATTTGTTTGACCATTTTGATACAAAGTAGAGGTCTTTTTGAAGGGTAGCAGTATTGTCTGTGGTGTTGAATAGCTTCACATCATCAGCGAAGAGAACACAATTGTTCTTGATATGATCACAGAGGTCATTTATGTGGCGTATGAAGAGAGTTGGTCCTAAAACACTGCCTTGGGGGACACCACTGTTGACAGGTACAGAATTTGACAGATGCTCCCAATTTTGACCATTTGTTGTCCGTTTGACAGAATGCTTCTATCCAGTTATGTAGGTGTCCAGAAATACCATAAGATTTTAGTTTTAGTAGTAGTTTGTCATGTACCACTGAATCAAAGGCTTTATAGAAGTCTATGTAGATTGCATCTATTGCTTTGCCCTGACTGATTTGTATAGTCCATATGTTTTTGTGTAAGAGTTGCAGGTTACAGGATAGTTTTTTTCTGAAACCAAATTGTTTATTAGAGAGTAGGTTGTTTGTTTCTAAGTGGAGGATAATGGATTGGTTAATAATTGATTCCATGACTTTACAGGTGAAGCAGCATAAAGAGATTGGTCTGTAATTTTCAACTAGGCTGGGGTATCCCTTTCTAAAGATGGGGATGACCATGGCTTGTGACCATAGTTTTGGCAAGGAGCTTGTCCTGAAAATTTTTCAAAGATTAAGCTTAGAGGTTTGGCAATGGCAGTGGATAGCTTTTTTAAGAAGTAGGCACATATTCCATCTGTTCCAATAGATAGGGATGGTTTTAGATTGCCCAGTGCCTTTTCAACAATGTCTTCTGTAAAATTGATATGTATTAGATCACTGTAGTTGTCTGTGGTTTGACTAGGAAGTACTGGGCTTGATCCATTGCTGTTTACAAATACTGAGCCGAAGAATATGTTAAAGAGGTTTGCTTTGATGGTGTCGTCGTTGAAGTCTTTTCCATTAGGTCCTTGGGTGGGATGGACCTTGAGTCTTTTAGTTTGTTGTTTACAAAATTGTCGAAAGCATGGGTGGAATTTGTGCGTAGAAGGTTTTCCTCTTGTTGAATGTGATAATTAGTGCATTCAGTTTTTATCTGGTGGCATAGATTTTTGTATCAGCTTTTGAAGTTGGCAACGTGACCAGATTTGTTTTTTTGCCAAAGTGATCTCTTTTTGGATTGAAGCTTCCTTATTGTTATGGATAATCTGTTTTTCCTGGTTTGGGGAGTTGTTATTGGTACATATAGTTTGATGGCTCTTTTGATTTCTAATAAGAATACATTGTCATGGTCTTCAACAGTATTGCATCCATTCAATAGAAATTGCCAATCAAGGGAAGAGAGATCATTGATTATAAGTTCATAGTTGCCTTTTTTGAAGTTATAATTGGGGATTTTGTCATTGTGATTATTTTTTTGTGTGGACGTATGTTGAGACAAAAGTCAGTCATGTTGTGGTCACTGTTGGAAAAGGATTCTTTAATTTGTATTCCATAAATTGAATTCAAACTATTGCAGAAGATGAGATCAAGGCAGTTGTTTAGTGTTCTTGGTTACTGGTTGTTCCAGTCCCAGATTTGTTACAGCATTGTAGAAGGTTACATGTATGGGTTCAGTTGTATATTTGTTTAGGGTCCAGTTAATATGAGGTAGATTGAAGTCACCAAGAAAGATAAAAGCATGTGGGCAGGATATTGCCCATGTTAGTAGTGTATTTAGCTTGCTTACATGTTCAATGTCATAATCAGCGGTTCTGTAACATGGTAAGAACCAAAATGTGATATTTAAGGACAGTTCACAGATAATGGTCTCAGGGAGAGCAAGCTCTTGGAAAACTTGGATGTTTTTTAGATATAAGGACTTTTTATAGAAGATAGTAACATCATCTCCTCTGTGGATTTCACGATCAGATCGGTAAACATGATAGTCTCTTACTGAGGTAATGGAGTCAGGGAGAGATGCATTGAGCTATGTTTTACAGACAAATATGATGTCGAATTTAGCCGTATTTAATAAGAGGAGGAATTCAGGTATTTTATTTAAAGGGCTTCTTGAATTGAGGAGCTTGCATTTAAGACCAGTTGTAGTTTGAATTGAGGTAGTTGGGGCCATGTGTGCCTAGTCTTGGGTGATGGTGGATTGGTTGAATGCTGAGTTGTGGGTTGTATGACTTTCTTTTGATACAGTCTGCATGGTAATCAATGTATAGGTCCTTCTCTCCATTGTCTAGATGATTTTTGAGTTCTGTGCATAATTTACTGGACTAGGCACGTTGCTGTAAGGTTAGGTTAGGATGAGATTGGAGGTTTTTATGGCTGGTGTTGTTTTTGGTGAGTGAATTTATAGTATAAATTAATTTATGTTTGCTTCATTCATTTTTGCAAATGACTCTGCAGAAGCGTGAGGCCATAGAGCCATCTCTGTTTTTGAGCTCTAGGCCAAAAGAGGGGAGATGGTAGATGCTTGGGGAGCATCTAGGGGAGATGGTTGATGCTTGATAGTCACTGATGATGTTGCGGACAATTGTAATATCATCATTGTTACTGATGTCCTCTTGACCAAATAAGATGGCATTAGGACACTTTAATTCGTGCTCAACAGCTTCTCTAATGAGGATTGGGATATCATTATTTGTTGGATTTATGTTTTTTTGTGGATTAGGTTGCAGTTGTTGGTTTGTAGCAATTGGATGTTCAGGTTTTTGTGTTGTGTCTTCTTTTTTTTTAAAGGTTAATTAATCTTTAATTTAAAGTGTCCAGGGATGCTACTATGGTATCAGTGGATGATATTTGCGTTTCTATGTAGTCAACTCTTCCAAACAGGGCTATATGTTTGTCCAGTTTGGATTTGCATGGTGGGCAAAAAAATGGAAATGCATAATTGGATGTTTCTAGGAACTGAGTCATTTGCTTGGATAATCCCAGGCAGTCATGAAAAGTGTTTTTGATGGAATTTTCATTAACCTTTAGAGTTACAAAGCATATAAAACATGTACAGCAGTCTTGTGGTTCATTGGTGGGGATTTTTTTTTTTTACGTTGTGGTTTGGTATTGGTTTTTTTACTGGCATGGTGGGTTTGTTGAGATAGTTCATTGATTAAATTGCTTAATAAAACAATTTTGGATAATAAATATAGCCAATATTATACCAATTACAATAATCTCCCTGGCCAAGTAATTATGCTAAGCAACAATCAGCATAATTAATGAATTACACTAATTGTTAAATACACTGTTCAATTAAATTCACTGAATCACTAATTTTACTCATCAATTAAATTACATTAAGTCTGTTTTTTTAATATTAATCAGGAATCAAACTATTTGCATTAAACACTCTAATCACACTGATCAATTAAAACAATAAATCAATTAAACAATTGATAAATTAATTATTTTTAGAAATTGTTTATCTAATCATTGATATGGTATTGAGGTAAAATTAGAAAATGCTTTCTTTAAATCACTGGTTGAATGTTGAAAATCTCTCTTTTGGGGGGGGAACATAACCCGTTTATATGGAGATGGCTGATTTAAAGTGTTTGCTGCCTTTGCATTTTGCCTTCAAAAAGGGGTGAATCATAGCCCGTTTCTTCCTCTCAAGAAAAGATTAATGACTTTGGAGCTAGCAGGCAGATTGTTTCAATGGAGGCGAAGGAATGCAAGAGATTTTTTTTATTGGTTACTTCCTGTTGAAGAACAGAGGAAACCAACTATTCTTCTCTCCCATTTGCAAGCAGACTTTGATTCAGCAGAGACAAACAGAACAATTCACAGGGAAGCAATATAAAACTTTTTGTTTTTGTTTCCCTTGATGAATGGGATTTCTGGCCCCCTTCTAGTCAATTTAAATACACTTTCAAAGTTTGTTGCTTTTAAGAGAAAGAGGCACGTAGATAGTCTTGCACTGGCAATTTGAACAGTTTATATTTTTACTATGTAGACTCAGATTTGTATTGAGCATTTGCTCCTGGCTTCAATATACTTCTGCTTCTGTCACAGAAAATAAAATTGTTTCCAATCTTCACAGGTGTTCTGTTCCATATTAACATACTTCAGATAGTCTATTCCTATTGGTTAACAAACACTGAAAGCTTATTGGTGCTCTACTCAATGATGATTGACCAATTATAGCTAGCCTATGATTGGCCAGTGGGAGAATCAAGGAGCCGTCATTGGCCACAAGCCGTGAGCAGCCTCTCTATAAAAAGGGCTGCCGCGGCTCCTGGCTCAGACGGATTTTCAGAACTAAATGAAAGAGCTGAAGTTACGCTGGTCTCCAGTCTCATTCTTCGTGAACTCCACAGGTTCAGTTATAACAATACTCCCCTACTTATCGGGAGTCCAAAGTTACTGTCATTTTAAAGAGGGAGTACGGATTAGCAATTTGGTGAAGAGGAAAGGAGGTGTGGCGGGGGGAGAAGCAGTTGGCTGCAGTTGGCTGTAAACGTCTGAAGACCGACTCACAGCTCCCGGTGTTAAATGCCCTGCAAGGATGGGATGAATCACACCATCTCACCACCCTGCAAGGATGATCATAGAGTGCCCAGTACTGGTGAACCCAACCGCCTTACCTTCTGGTAATGATGGGTCGAATCGCAGATCATTGAGCACTTTTGAATTTAGAACTTTCCAAGGAATTGCTGGCGTCCTGGTATTCTTCAGTAAGTATCTTTTTTGGAGGGAGTGATGGAAGGAAGATTAGGAGATTTCTCCCAAATCTCTCCCTTTGTGGAACTTCTTCTGGTCTTCCTTCTGTCCTGTTCTGTAGCTTGGTTGAATCTTCAGATGATGGAGTGATCTACCAGAAGCAGAAGGAACACGAGGAGCGGGAGAAGCGGGAGACCATCGAGCAGGAGAAGCAGCGCCCGAAACCTTAATTCCAGGTTGCTTCTTTCCTTGAGTCCTTTGTGCTTATTGATTCTTATTGATTCTCTACCAAATTTTGCTCTCTACCTGTCTAGTTAACTTTCCTTCATTCTCATTTGTATCAGTTTGCCTGGAATAAATTTTAGGCTTGATTGCCCTATTCTTTCCCAGTTGTCCTTTTGTCCTAGGTCTAGATAAGATCCATGGTCAAGCCATTGAATGAAGTTTACTGGGTGCAATGACCAGTCACTCTCTTCCATCCTAATCTTCTGAAGAGATTGTTGAAAAGAAAAATTGGAAGCAGAAATTTCTATGGGAAAACCAGAATATGAATCTAATAAAAATAGTTTTACATTTATGTTATGATGACCTTCAGTTGGATGCTATCAGGACCCAGTGATTTATTATCGTATAGTCTCTCAAGATGTCCTAAAACATATTTTCTTGTTGCTTTTTGGCTTATATCTTACAATTATGTCCTGAATGTCAATGCATGGTCAGATAACTGTCATTTAATTACTACCTTATCATATTTACTATAGATGGTATAATTCCATCTTCTATAAAGATATTCAGTGATATGAAGAAAGCTATCATATTTCTTTTTATTTTTAAGTAAAATTACTTTTCAATGTTTTTATTTTCATATTTATCTAATGATATGTGCTAGTGGAAGTTTATGTAGATTACATATCCCTATTTTCATTTACTACATTAAAGGACAGTGGTCTTATTTTGTTTCCATACACAAGTCATTTTTAATGGCTTGTACTGAGTTCACAGTCTCATTTCCATTGTCCCTTTAAATCTGGATTCTAATGCTTGTGACGAGAAATTTATGTTTGTACACTGATTTAGGGATATAGTTGAAATAAAATTAGTAATGCTAATTACTGTAATTAGACTTCTTCAGTCTCCTTATGAATTTCATAGGCCTTATCATTTACAGAACAGAAGAAAGGTTTTCTCAAGAGAGATGGAATTAACTGGTATGGTAATAAAATCCTTAGCTTATTAGCAGGTGAGGCAGAGATGTGCTAAAATAGCATCTCTGTCAATGCCCGAACTGTACAGGTGGCATAAATAAGAGAATGTTGAAATTCTAATGTTCTGTAAGTTGCTGCACTATTAAACCTCGGGTATCAAATAAGTGACAATGCATGTTTTTCTTGGCCATATTGGTTCAAGGCATAACATTCACAATTGGAATTCTATTCATGCTGAGACCCTGGAATTATTTTTGGTGGAAAGTGATGAAGAAATATGTTAAGTAATAATTAGAACGAGAAGGAAAAGTCAGAATACCAAGTTTCACGAATATAATGTTTGGAATATACACACATTTTTGTCACTGACTGTAGATATGATATAACCCGGTTTAGCTTTTAGAACTAAAGCAAGTTTCTTAACATAAACACTGAGATAGCATTAATTTAGCATTACAGATACCTGAAAAGCACATTAAGAAGCATAATACACAACATAATTCATGAGAAGATAAAAAAAAGAATGGAATACTTTCTTAATTTGGTTAAAGCAACATATCTAATTTTGGATAATATAGTTTACAACCTAAGTATTTTGTTTCACAGTGAGTAAAGTAATCCTATCTGTTTTCATTGCTCATTTCTTCATCATTCTTATCATTGGTTTTTTGGATTCTAGAAGCAGATCTAAATAATTGGAAAATTTATATCACAAATTACAGCAGAAATCATGATTTAAAAACCTTTATTTTCAAACTATAATTTCTTATTCTAATTTGCCAAATAGCTCCTAATACAAAGTCATACTTCAGGGTTTTTGTTTTGTTTTTAATTCCTGAAACTGTGGCTCGTTCCACTAATCATGTAGTAGGTGAACAATCAGAGTGGTTTTGAGAAGCAAGTCAGCCTAGATCTCCAGTTCTGTTGCAGAGGAGAAAATTGGTTTTTTTTTATTATTTTGCTATTTGAGAGTCCATTTTAAAGATTTACATGCAGAAAAATTGGGTGGATATGTTCTACTAAATAGAAATTGTCAAACAAATTTTCAAGGCCCCAATGTTCCCTTAAAAGTGACAGTAGACTGGATCCTAAAATTTATCAGAGCCTCTTTATGATATTCTCTCTTGGGGTTTAACTGAAGCATAAGAATTCAGTGAGTCAATCTGCAAAGATATCTAATACAATAAAAGGCAGATCATTCATGTACCCTGATTTAAAAACACAATACAGAAATCATAGAAATTTCCTTCAATTTCTTTTTCTTTGAAAGAATGTTCATAGAAAATTCCATTCTATCAAATTAAAATGTAAATTCTCTGCAAGGCGCTAAAAGAAAAGTCTTAATCTTGAGTCAATCCTTTTCTAACT